>JAOTRN010000026.1:9537011-9553527 GCA_028566695.1 Bagroides melapterus | reverse complement strand
TGATTCACTACTCTCACTTTCCATAATTATCTTTGATTGTGTACAGCTGCTTTGTGACAATGACCATTGTAAAAAGCGCTCTACAAATAAAATTGAATTGAATTGAATTGAATTGAATAAGTACAACTGATTATAGTGAAGGTTGCACGAGAAAAAGTCTTTAAAAAACATTTGTGCCTTGCCTCTGTTACAGATTGAGGACCTGTCACAGCAAGTGCACAAGGCTGCAGCAGAGAAATTTAAGGTTCCCCTTGACCCTTCCCCTGTGACCCCTGACATCATGCCCAACCTCACCATAAAAGAGGAGAGTGAGGAAGAAGAGGAGGTAGAGAGTCCATACCGTCTTTATAATTGCTCCATAGTAACTTGACTGTCATGAAGTTTGTTGAAATATAACTGGCACAAGGAAGATGGGAATTTAGAAAATTTGTATTTTTATTTATCAAAGGATGTTTTCATACAGTATGTATTGTATATATGACTAAAATTGACAAAAATTAAATTTCTCTCACTTTCTCTATATCAGGTGGATGAGAGTGGCCTGGAACAGAGAGATATAGAGCTGGTAATGGCGCAGGCTAACGTGGCTCGGGCTAAAGCTGTCCGAGCCCTACGTCACAACAAGAACGATATCGTCAATGCTATTATGGTAAGACAGCACATTTTTTTTCCACAGTAAATATTCATTTAAACAGCTCTGTGACCATCTTTTTATGTGTAAATACTATTCTCTTTCCTATTTACAGATTATGAAGTAAAGGTTTTTCTATTAAATATTTCTGTTTTCAGGAGCTAACCATGTGATAGAAGAGGTCTTGCCCATCCCCAGCTTTTCTTCCTGGCATACCCATCAACCCTTCCCAGTAATGCTGCTACATACCTTCAATGCCCTTTACCTGCTAAATAAACTCTATAAAAACTGTTATGTTTGTTGTTTTATATATTTCTTTAAGTGAAAATCTGTAATCACCCACACAATGTGTTAAATATGATAGATTTGGGATGTATTAGCAGTGACACTTAATCACACTTTACTCAAAGCACATGTGTTGTGATGCTAGCTGTGACTGGCAATGAAATATAAACCAGCAGATGATATTCTATATTTGTCACATTCTATAATCGTCTTGTATTCTTTCTCTTTCACTCTGTCCAGTAGGCAGAAGACAGAGACATATCATTTATCTAAGCGTTTATCAATGTAATGTGGAACATGAATATAATTTTCCACTCAACACAAATACATTCTAAACAATCTGCCTTTAAAAATGGTCCTCCTGGAACTTTCCTAGAAACATCATTTGGAGGGAAATTTTCATATTTTCATCATTCTTTCACAAAAACAAGTAAATCATTCATATGTGCTTGGGATGTAATCTTCTAACTACAGAAATCTAACTGCAGTATGAACTAAACAGAACTAAATGATGATCACTACCCTGCATCTCTTAATCAAAATGAGTTACAATACATTTAAAGATTGTTTTCGTAGTCATTCTTTCCATTTGCCCTAAATACCCTGTGCCATCACGTAGCACACTATAACATTTTAGTTTTTATGAACCAGTGGGCGTAGACATTATATTGTTGTGAGAGGCAATAATTCACTCTGAATTGGATTCCAATCTCTCTCAAGGCTACAACTCTAATCAGCTCTTTATAAATGAAAGTCGAGCCAGAAACATGATTGATTTTAATGATCATGAAGGAATCAATCCATAATATTGGCAAATTCCACTTAATGTATGATAGTAGTGACAGTGGCTGAGGGAAATTACATGCGAGAAACAAACAATAAAGGCCATCCTTCGTCTTCTGAGTGACAATGTTTATTGGGATTATAAATCATTATGTATACTAAAAGGAGTTTCTGTATTAGCATGTTGTGAATTAGAGTCCCAGGATGAAGCTCCAAGCAGAAGACATATCAGGACGAAACAATAAATGCCAAATATTTATAACTGTAAGTGTGCACCTCACTAGTTATGCCAACATAGTTACCCATGGGATTATCCTACAAAACGGTCCTCAAAAACAGGACTTTCTCTTTGTATAGTGCAACAGAGAAATAGTTTATTGTCATCTGCATTAAGAATACTTTAAGCATCTAAATACTATGAAACTCATGTTCTACATTCTTACCAAACACAGTGCAAAATGATAAGTAGGTGTGTTTTTAAACTGTAAACATTGTGTGCAGGCCTGACTTACTGGGATATACTGCTTATACAGTATTCTAAATTGTTAATGTATTCTTGTAAGAAGTAACTAAATTTGTAACATTTGTTGTGACTAACTTTGATATTGGCAAGTACTCACCAAGGCCGATGATTTTTGGAGGTCAGTGAAGGGTTGGTGATCATTTTGGAGGCGAGGGGACAGATAGGGTACAAATACTTTTGGAGACAAGTGGCCTGCTTTTGGGTGAGAGTAGTATAAGCCTGTAGTAGTACAAGCCTGTGGCATTGCCTGAATACCCGCAATCCACTTCTTGTCACAATGTCAATATTGTGATTCCGTTGATACTTTGGGGCGGGGCTACAGGTGATGTCACATGACATCATCCGAAAACCTGTGACACAATTCCCCTTATAATGCTGAGCATTTTGATGTGTCACGTGTTCAAGTTATGTTCATTTTCGGACTCATCTAATTTTGGGGGCGGGGCTGGATGTGACGTTCCTGGCACCAGTGTGTTAGGATGTATGCTTGTTTTCAGTGGACATTGGAGTTGTTTGTGGTCAAAGAGTTGTAAGTGGATATAAGAGTACAAAAGAGGACTGAGAACACACCCCTGAGGGTCTCCAGTGTTGAGGCTCAGCAGGGTGGAAATGTTGCTGCCAATTCTTACCAGCTGGCATCTGCCTGAGAGGAAATCCAGGATCCAGCTGCACCGGGTGTTATTCAGGGACAGAGACTGAAGTTTGGAGGGAAAAATAGTATTGAGTCCACAAACATCTTTCTTAAATATTGTGAACTTATTCAAGAGAAGACCAGGAGACTTGGATTTCCTTAGCACTTGTCTTTATTGTAGAGACACGACAAACACGAGTCTTCGAGTTCTGAATTCTGATCTGAATACACACACTCAGGTGACGGTCAAAGCATGTAACAGCCACACTCTAAATCCTGGAATTTCACCAACCCTTAATCCCATCAGCATAACAGTTTTACTCAGACCTCTTCATTATCATAGGAATGAGTTCGCACCTTATGCTTGGCATTCATTCATGACCTTGAAGTGAATCATGAACAAATGGCCACCTTAAACAAAGGGACAAAGGGCACAAAGAGACATGATCTCCTGAGTTACCTTGACTTTCCTTTCAAATTAACGTGAGACAGGAACTTATAAGACATCGCAAGACAAATGTAAGATTTTGAATTCAAGTAGCTTTGTAACTTGATTTGGCTTCTACATAATACAACAAAAAATATACTAGAAATAAAAGGAAAATTAAACAATGACTTCAAATTCTTTTCCTACAGTTCTTTCTGTCCAGGTGGGAGAGCGCAGTATGTAGGGAGAACTACATTAACCTACATCAAGTGAGACAGTAAGCACAGAGTAGATGGTCAAAGAATTTGCTGGCACTGGGAGAATTTTTGGTGGTGGACATTTGAGGACTACAGACCGGGACAGGGAGAGGTTGTAAATGTCCATGAACACAACAAGCCTGTGCATGGTTTAAGGACATGGCCAGGGATGCCATCTGGACCCACAGCCTCGCCGCCTCACCAGTCAGAAGGATCAGATTACAACCACTACAGAGACAAAGAGTGTACCAACCTTTTCAGAACCTTTTGGGAGCAGGCTTTTTTGTCTCAAGGCATGTATAAATAGTTTAATCTTGTGTAAATTTATAATTCCATGCTATCTATTCATTTATTCACTGCTCTTCAGTCACTGATCTACTCTTGTTAGGTTCATGATCTATACCAGGAACAACGTGCACTAGGTGAGAATACACCATGCAGGGGACACCAATCCATTACAGCTCACCATGCCTATGTACATTCATATTCACAGCTACAATTTAGCATCACCATTGCACCATATATCATTTTTTTTAGATGTTGGTGGAAACCACAGAACCCTGGGATGCTAGGTACTGATTGTGGATTTAAAATCTCAAGAAAATTAATTTCACGGTACAGAATAAATTTGCCTTTTAAATAAATGCAATAAGTAATGCATACAACAATCAATAATTGTAATTAATTATATTTTGGGGCATATGAAAAGTGCTTATGAAAATTCACAATTCATGATCACTGGAGTGCAGATTTTTTCTTGTAGAGTTTCTCAAGGAGTAAAGATCGGCAACACATCCCTTTATAACGATATGGTTTATTTGTAATACTACACCACTTTGGAGAGTTGGAGAGACAGAGAGGAAAGTGTTTGGCTAAAGTCTAGATGTCTGGTCTATTTCTGCCAAGAGGTTATATTGAGATCAATACAGTGTGAAGTAAATAGGCTGGAAGATTCATCTCAGAGAGTGAGCGAAGGCCTCCATCAGAATGTGAATTATTGTAACTAACAAATGTGAGGTTACATTAGTCAGAGAACATCCTAGCTATAAAATATTCTGCTTCAAAATAACACCGAACCAGTGGTTAAATGATATGACAAAAACAAGTTCAAAAGGTCACACAGACAAGATTTAAACAATTTAAATGTTTACTTCTGTAGGTCATCCAAACCACAACTGTGAAACAATACAGACAAAACAGTGGCCTTTTTTTTGAAGTAAACCAGACAACATTTTATAACATCTCAGGCGCTGCTTCAGTGTTAGGTTGTGATACTGTGCCACTTTTATTAGGACATTTAGAGTTTACCCTTGAATTTCACCTTTAGCAATAATACAAGTGTGTGTTTGTCCGTGTGTGTGTGTGTGTGTGTGTGTGTAAGAGAGTATAAGCACTGAGGGATGTCTGAACTAGTCTAAAAATGCCTAGGCACATATAAGAGCTCGGTAATCCTACAATGATCTTAAAAAGTCATTTCACTGTTTAGGTTTCATGTTTATTTATGGACATGGACTAAGTTTAGTATGAAAAAATATATGTTTTAAGGCCAGTCAGAGCATAAGGCATCAGAGTGTTTAATAAGGCTTAGCCCTATAGGGCTTCAAATTAATTTCTTTCAGACCCCAGTCCAATTTGTCCTAACAGCCCATGACCTCTGACCTCTAGCCTCTAGCTCCACAACCATTCCAGGATCAGCTCTTAGGAGGCAGGACATTGGCTTGGAAGTGGCCCTGATTAGTGATATTCCCAGCAGGAAAGTAGCGAGCCACCACAAACGTGGAGCCGTCGGACGCAACAGCTTTACCAACACCCAGCTTCTTTGAGCTCTTCCACACCATCGCGGTGAAGTGACCTGAATAACAGACGACACGTAGGTTACTTGGAAGTGGAAGTGTATACCGTGCATGACTGAGCAAGCGTCAGAATACCTGACTGATTTTGTAAGCGAGAGTCACTAATATAAACGTCACAGTTGCTATGTGAAGACGGAGCTAAATATTTGTGCAAAAGAGGAAAGAAGAAGATAGCACGTATTACATCTTAAATGTCATCTTGCTCAGTTTTCTTTTCCTTTTGTATGAGGTGATAAAGTCACCAAGTGCTAGTAGGTAATGTCCAGGAAAAGATGATACAGTCGTGCTTTTAATGAGTATGGTATGCTGGGAATTATTACTCATCAACAGTTTTACTCATTGAACATCCTGGAAGTGGAAGCTTGAGTTTAAGTAAGAGAGCATGCTTACCAGTTCCAGAGGAGAATCCAGGCTGGTTAAAGTTGTACTGGTTCACCTCAGTATACCAGCGATCAGTAACATCCTTTCCTAACACACAGTCACGCAACAGGATTATTAAAAATGACAAGTGTCTGGTTTTTATCTTTACTTCAACTGAAATTCAGGCCTCCATCCACTTATACAGTGGCATGCAAAAGTTTGGGCACCCCTAGATAAAATTTCTGTTAATGTGAACAGTTAAGCCAGTGGAAGATTACATACATTCCCTTTATATTTTAAACAAAATCTTTTTTTTATCTTTTACATTTTTAAAATAACAGAAAAGGAAGAAGGCCTACAGCAAATGTATGGGCACCCTGCACAGTTAATACCTAGTAGCACAGTGTTTAGCAAGTATCTCAGCTTGTAAAAGCTTTTTGTAGCCAGTCAAAAGTTTTCAAGTTCTGTGAGATTCCTGGACCGTCTTGCACACACTACTCTTTTGAAGTCTATCCACAGACTTTCAGATGTTTGCTACCAGAATTTAATTGAATCCATTCTTCCATCTACCTGTGAAATGTTCCCCCTATCACTGGCAGCAATACAACTCCAACGCATGATGGATCCATCCCCGTGTTTAACAGTCAGACTGATTCTATTGTCATGAAATTCTGTGCTCTTTGTTCTTTAAAACTTTCCTCACTGTGAGTTCTATTTTAACCTAATCAGCCCACATGACTTTTTTTCCAAAATATCTCAGACTTGTGTAAATGTGGTGAGGATGCAAGAGAGGTTTTCTTCTGATGACTCTTATAAGATGGCCATATTTGTGTAGGTGTTGCTGAACAGTTGAACGGTGTACCACAACTCCAGTTGTGGAGTCTGACAAAACTTCCCAGAGGTCTTTTTCAGTCAAACAGGGGTTCTGACTTGCTTATTCTGACTAGCAATCCTATGAGCAGTACACTCTGATATTTTTCTTGGTCTTCCAGACATTATCTCGACCTCAGGTTTTCCTGTTCAATGCCATTTCTTAATTACATTCTGAACTGTAGAAATCTCTACCTGAAAACATCTTTGCTATCTTCTTATATCCTTCTCCTGCTTTGTGGATCATTTTCATTGTGCTAGGGGACTGCTTGGAGGAATCCATGGCTACTGATTGTTGGGAAACTGTTAGAGGATTCTGGGTATTTATAAAGCTTTGTCATTTGTATCACCTGGCTCTAACAGGCTAATTAAGGTCTGAGAGCTTGGTTTAAAGTTATCTGAAAGCTCAAGTATCCTGGGCTTCCCATTCGTTTGCAGGGAGCTGCTTTCCCATTTTCACTCTAAATTTAAAAAAAAAAAAAAAACAATACACTGATAATGCTTAAAATATTGCAAAAGAGCGTTTAACTTTATGCCTTTTTGAGATCCCTCCGTCGTCCACTTGCTTAACTATTCACAGAACTTTTGACCAGAGGTGCTCAAACTTTCTCATGCCACTGAATATATAGATATTTTTTCTATTAAATCAAATATACGTCTATCTATTTTCTCTCCTGAGCTACAAACCACAACGTTTAAGGAGATTTTTAAATAAAATCCAGATGAACATTTAGTATTCAAATGTGATCTTAAGAAGTAGTTCCATCTCATCATCAGTCCAGGCTTATGAATCATTTTATTTCTGTTGTTTTTTATTGTAAAACTTTCTGCAGTTCTGCTGTTTTACCATTCAATACACACTTATCCCTTAGGTGTTGACACAATGAGTTATGACATACTATTTCTACATACTGGGCTGGGTGCTCATGTGATTAAAAGAAGCTGGAGTTTCAAATATATCTGTATATGTATGACAAAGACAGGGCCTCGAAGCCATCACCTGGAAACAGGCCAACTCAACTGGCTGAAACCCTGGATGCAAAAATGACTAAATGTTAAATGTGTGAATTGAACTTATTCAGAAAAGAGAACTATTACAGCATACGGCAATGTTTTATAGTAGAATTAATGAAGCATTAATTAAATATTCTTAACCATGCACCAATCTATCAAGGAGGATCAATTACAAGTGGTGTAACTGTGTAGCGCTGTGCATATTTTATATGCAATATAAACCCTAATATGCTAAATCCAATTTTTTTGACATTATAAAAATGAATTAAAATATTCCACTTAGTGAATAATAGTCAATAACAGTCCTCTCCGGTGAGGAATCATATACTCAGAGACAAACTGTCTTTTTCCTGTTCAAACTCTTAATAAACTTTAGAAAGTATGTTTGTCACACTTTATGAATAACCCTGGACTGGTCAGACATTCCATTCCACTTAGTCAGCATTTTAACAAGGCTAACATGGAGACTGTCACTACAAAATCAGTCCCAGCTGTTGCAAAGTGGGGAGCAGACAGAAGGGAGGAGGAGGAGGAGGAAGAGCAGATGTTTATCATGTCTTGGACAAAACCTCAATAAGACTTCATTTTGTTCTACAACCAAACCTGAATTCTTACCTGTTTGATCATAAGATGCCCAGGCTAGATTTTCTCCACAGTTTCCTCTACTCGATTCAACACTGTGCTTTAAAATCCTGGTGCTAGCCAAGCTCTCTGAGTATCTAAAACGACACGGTTTCTGTGTGAGTGTAGAGCAAATTGATACGGTGCCAAACATGATAATAGCAGTACATTCATTTATCCTACTACTCTCTTACCTCGCTGCCTCTCTGCAAAGTTTGTTGCTGAGCTTTAATGGCGGTGCTTGATGCTTCTTTCTGTACTCATTATGACACTTCAGCACCTCTTCACCGAATATCTTTGAGGCTAAGAGACAGAAATATAGCCAGAACTGAATAGTACAATTGCAATGGTACAGCTGTAGTGTATAAGATTTCATCACATACTTTATTAAGGGTACTAATAAAGATACTAAGACTCTCTGTGAACGATAGGCATCTTGCAGTGGATTTGTGATAAGAGAAGAGAGAATTTTAGTAATACAGTCACTGTAAAGGCACACACCCAAGTCACACACTAGAAGATTCTTATATACTTTATAAATGATGTCTTTTTTTTCTGACATATAACATATAACCATACTCTCAACAGCCATTTAGCTGATAAGGTGTGAGAAATTTCTAAGCCTCATTTTCATCAGACTGGGTACTTAGCACTTAGGGTACTAGAGCTTAACACCAAAAACAATGCACCAAGAACAATGAACCTTTATAAATAACTATTGTGGGTATTGAAAGGCCCATTTAGAAGACCTACTGCATCATACTAGATGCTGAACAATGCAGTGACTATGATCTCTCTCTCTCTCTCTCTCTCTCTCTCTTTCTCTCTCTCTCACACACACACACACACACACACACATACATACATACATAAAGCAGGCCCGTGAATTAAAAACGCACATGCCTGTCTGTTATATCAAATTCCTCTCATTAAGTATAAGGAAACAATGCTATATAACTGAAATGAACCATTTTCTTACCTGACTTGCCCATGATGAAGAATATATTCTTTCCGTCTGCCTTCCCTTTTGGCCTTCTGCTTATTCACTGCTCTTGGAAGCTTCCACTTTCCCCCTTTCTCTTTCTCTCTCACTCTCTCTCTCTTTCTCCCTTCTCAGAATTCTAGTCCTGTTGTCCTGCACTTCATCCACTTACTATACCTTTCTTTAGCACAAATACACACATAATACTGCAGACATTTCAAATTCCACAATCCAGACTGTGAAAATGCCCTACCCTTCTCTGCGTTTCTTTTCTTTTTGTTTTTGGTCACATTCCCTCCTCTCTCTCTCTCTCTCTCTCTCTCTCTCTCTCTCTCTCTCTCTCTCTCTGTCTGTCTGTCTGTCTTTCCTGCTCTTTCTGCATGTTAAGAGAAGAGAGAAGGAAACCTCTTCTTTGATTACATCATCAGTGTGAGCCATGTGACCTTATATGGGGCTGGCACGCCTGCTTTCACGTTGAAACAGTGATCCACAGCACAGCTGTAGACACACACACACACACACAAAGTTCAAGTGTAATGGGCGTGTGTGATCAAACCAGACTCAGACTCCCTACATGTTACTTTCTGAGAATGCTGCCAATGTTTGCATTTTCCCTCCTGCTCTTTCATGGTGTACACACACTGTTCCTCATCTGTTGTTTAAACACAAGCACTTTCCAAGCGTGAATAATATACAGTAATTGGGGAAAAGCTGACAAGAAACAGATCACTTATATTCTTAGTTGCAGCTACATTGTGATGGAAATGAAAGCCACAAAAGTTTTTATACAGTATGTTGTATGCTATAAATGAGAAGATTAATATGTCTAATATATTGAAATAATATATTTCATTTAACAATATAGCTTCCACCCTCATTATTTAGCATCTCGTTGTAATTTAATTTACACTGAAGTACAGAATATAGTTCAGTATATTATAGTTTAGTGTTGTGTAGAGTATAGTTAGGTGTTTTGGGGCTGATCTAACAAGGCAATGAAGCATGATGATGGTCTAGATAACAGATAAAAAATGACAGATGTCAAAAGGCTGTAAACCGGTGATGAGTTGCACATGGGCGTGAACATGTAAGTTTATCAGATCATACGCACTGATATCATTACAAACACATTTGCTCTAGGAAACACTTGGTTTTTTTGTAGATTCTTAGCTCTGGGGATGGGATGGTGAGAGAATTTGCATTTACTAGACTCCCGAACACATTTGGGAGATTGTGTATTAGACTACACCTATACTGAAAACGGGGCTTCTGGAACAGTGTTTGCACAGAAAATTAGAAACTCAGTTAGCTTACTAGCTGCATAGTGATGAATGGGAAGGACCCTTGGCTCATTAAGCATTGAGACACTGATTATTACATTTCTGATATAATTTAAATTTTCTCATAAATCATTATAAAATCCCAAACATATTAAAAATTTGTATTTTCAGATCAATGTCATTTCAATTTAACACACATTTCTGTCATGATACTTCAAGCAGCATCATAGGTTAGTTTTCTAAAAGATTTAGATTTCTAAAACACTTAAATGTCTCAAACTGCTAACGTGATTATTCCTTTCAAAGCTGCAACAACGATAAAAAGCTACTTACAGTTTGCTGAGAGATCTTCCGCCATTTCGTTCAAACTGAGAGGTTCAGAAACTATGACGTCATATCCAGTATATCATAGTGAGCATCGACGCTCTCTGGTTTTTGCTGTGCATTGTGTGATATTCAGCAAGAGACAGCCCCTAACATGGCCGACTCCCTGATTAGCGCCTTGATTGTTACACTAGTAAGCTGATTGAAACAAAGCTGGTGGCCAAACCTTAATAAGATTCATTCATTCATCTTCAGTGAGGGTTGTGTAATATTTATTCATGGGTAAATTTATTCATTCATTGACAAAGGGTATAAGAAAAGATGGTCTATGGATGGGTTAATAATAAATTCCACTACCCAGTTTCTACATTGAAGCTGATTCTTTGACTTGAGAGAGGTCAGGCAACTGGTTCAGGCTGACAGGAAATCCTCAGTAGCTCTTATAAGCACTCATTACAACCAAGGTGAGTAGAAAAGCATGTCTTAATGCACAACATGTCAAACCAGTAGTCAATTTCCAATTTCCATTTACCAAAACTCTTCTAGTTTAAATCTGGCTTTACACGAGTGGCATAGCATTGTATCCCTGGTGTAAACACACACCGTGTGCTACAAATAGGGATGGTAGGAGGTTATGTCATTATTCAGGGTGTCTTTTGAGTGTACATTGGTGTGGACACACTCTATCCTTTTCTCTTTATCTGCAAATAACATGTACACACAGACACATTAGTGGACACACCCACACATGCAATGGGAACTTGTTGAGGAGACTGTGGTACTTAGGAAAAGGACAAAAATATTCAATGTAAATTTAAATGTAACAAACCAAAACATTAACATCAGAACTATGAGCTGCTTTAATATAGAGTTTGGACAACTTTGTGAGCTCCAGATACCAACCTGAACTCAGCCAACAATCATGACTCCACATCCCAGAATGCACTGTTCATCAAATTTCTGATTATACTCACCTGTTTCCCAATCACACACGCTGACTTATGGACCCTTTATATTTCACATTCAGTCACTAACACACATTAAAGTAAAACATTTCGTCCTGACTTTACCAAGCTGTATCTCTTATCTATGTTTTGCTTTATCCTCTGACTGCTGTTTGCTAATCTCCTCAACTGTGCCTGTTTTGCACCTTTGGTATTGCCTGAAGTTTTGGATCTGTTTCCTTTTTCCTGATTAAAACTACTGCTTCATCCTTTCCAACTTTCATTACCTGACAGCAGTATTGCTCACTGATCAAGAGTTGCCCTTGCTGTCTGCTCTTGCATTTTGCTTTTTTAGTAGACTGTCGTTTTAATGCTGCTTTTGAGTTTATTTATAATAATATGCATGGGTTTAACAAGAACTGGACCCCCATTGGCTAATAAGATTTGAGCTAATAAGGTTTTTACCCCACTGAACCTTTCAACCTGACCCGGTGTGGTGTTTCAAATTGACCTAACACATTTTTACCCTTTGATTTATATAATATGTCTGTTGTTTATTTATTGTGACACAATGCTGGTGGTCAATCATGCGATGAGGATGTCCATGGCTTCTTCTGAGGTAGGTGCCTGGGCTTTTCGAATAGATACCAGCACACCTCATAACTTCCATGTCAAGGATCATGTCCTACAACTGAATATACAAAATTCTATCATGTGGAAGTAGATGAGCTGCTTGTAGAAGGTCCAAATTCCATTACCCTAAAAGAAGGTGTTAAGAACCAGTGCATGATTTGGAGCACTCCCGGTTGTTCAAGCAGAGTCTCCTGAAGGTGTCACTGGCTTTGGCAGTCCTACTGATTGTTAGCTCTGGGTACAGCTTGCCAGACACAGGCAGGAACCTGAATTTTCTGATTGTGGTGCTAATGAAGTTGGCACATGATGAGAAGTAGTCCATCACACACTGCACCTCCTGCTCTGTCCTGACATTTAGGGCACAAGATGATGGATTCCTCTCTACTGTACATTTATGACATTTTGCTTGCTTTTTGTAAATAGTCTAGATATATTGCCAATGTCCATTTTGTCATCTGTAATCACGTTGGGATAGTGACTGTGTAACATTCATGTAGTTTTATTACCTGTTCTCTCATTTCTAAAACATAATATTGTCATGCTGCTCAGCAACTTAATTACAGTACAATATGATCAGCTCAGCTCATCATTTTAATAGCTTGTAATGTTTTGTTTTATGGAGGAATTTTTTTTTAAAAGGAAAATAATATTCTAGCCCGGAAAACAGTCAGTATACAGCTCATCTATCATCTGTTCATTCCATATACATAATGAAATTCAAAAAGAAAAAAAAACAATTGCTGTGAATTTGCTTTAGCTAGGAATTTTTCAAAATGAAAAAAGGAAAATATAAAAATGACTGTATAAGATTGTATTAATTTTGTATTTAATATACAATAATCAAATTGCAGCCTGGACTACAGTCACGGTGGCTGTAATAGAAAATTAATCCTCACGATATGACCAATCAGAATATAACAGTTCTGTCTCGTTTTAGTTTCGTTCTAATAAACTACAGAACTACAAAAACTACAACACGCTAATTCTGCCTGACAGACATATTGATCTAGCGGCTAAGGATCCTGTGCTCTCTCTCTACCACAGAACGTGTTTAATTCCCCTCAACATCCACTAGGACTAAAACTTAAACTATTCCATTTTAATAACACTTACTAAATTAAAAAAGGCCAAAATAATACATAAGAATAATAATGAAATATAAATACTTTTTAAATATTTTTCACCCTTGAACACCACTTAAACTACGTGTCCACCCAATATGCATGTGCACACCACAGTAACTATTTAATTCCAAAAAATCAGACTGTAATCTATATTGTAAAAGTTTCCCAGCATATATTTAATGCATTTTTGTTTCATTGGGGAAAAAACAAACAAACAGAGTAACAGAACAAATGTTCTTTTAACGATGCAACAATACCATGATATAAAAACATTGAACAAAGTAACAAATGAAGTGTTAGCTAAGATATATGTAGAAATATACAGAAGCACTTAAGTTTTTTTTCATATTCAATGTAATGAAACTGCAAAACTCTTGATGTTTCACAATCCTCTAGGAGACATTATTCAGAGATCAGATGAGGAAGACTTCTTCCATAAATGTTAAATATACATCTTACAAAAATATTCACATAATCAACAATTCAACAAATGTATTTCAAGAATGTATTAATATAAACAACATATAAATTGCAGCCTGCGCTGTCTGAGTTGAAGATATAGAAAATGAATCATTACCTTCTGACCAATCAGAACTGAGAACAACAATAACAATGCTGTGAAATATTAGTCTCAATCTGATTTTAATGAAGTGGTCTGGCACTTCTGTTCGAATTACAACTTTTGTTTAATTACAGAATCTAGACCAACCACCTCTGATCAAACATCAGAGATTTTTCAAAGATTGAACATTCTTTTCAAATTCTGTACTTCTGCCGCAGCCTCATAGACAGACATTTCCGGCTCCCTTAACAGCCTATTTGAAGCTGTCTCACAAACACTCAAGTGATTGAATAGCTGTTTGTGACCTAAACCCAGAACCCAATTCTTCTCCATGTGGAAGGCCACAGCTACATTATCCCATACAAAATATTCTGTCCTTTTCAGCGGACTTACATACCTTTCATCCCTCTTCAGGTGGTATTTATAGTTATCTGAAGGAGACTGACAGTGCCAGGTCATTGTCTTTTGGCTGTAGCCACACAAGTGCTCAGTGTCCACGGGTAAGCGAGGATATCTCCTGTAGTGCATCATGTATTTTGGATGCACCAAAACTGAATAGACAATCTCTTGCTTATAGAGTTTGGTGTCTAACACACGTAGGATCGGAGAGGTTCTGTAACAGTACTGCTTGCTGTACGCTTTCAGGAGTTCTGTTAGATAAAAAGTGAAGCGGAAGTTGCCATAAAGGGACGTAGTCTGGAATGCAGGAGAAGTAGCAAATTCTTCCGAGAATTCCTCTTTATACTTTGAGTCATCAGGTATTGAAAGTCCCCACCACAGGAAGCCATCAGTACCACCTCTGAATCCTCCATCATTGAAGATTCCATAAAGTCCAGACCTCTCTGTTACATGGCAAACATTGGGCTCTTGGAACACATATTTAGGATAAGGGGGAATGTTTCTCTTCCTCAGGTAGTGTTGTCTAGAGTTGAGCTGTCTCAGCTCTTTTAAGTTGACATGAGCCCCTTCATAATAATAACAGGGATAGTCTCTGCGATTTCTGACTTGTAACCATTCTCTAAAAAGAAACAATATTGGTTTTGTCAGCCATTTTACCTGTACATGTTTCACATAGCCTGTACTAATAGATCATATGAATTCACATAGATTTACGTATACTAAAACAATGGTAAAAAGTGATTCAAAACCTTTGTGTGACTAGTGTATTGTTTGATATTCAAAACATATATGAAATGTCTTGTTTAAAAAATGAAATATGTAAACATTAAATAAAACGTAATATATCTGCCGTTTATTCAGGGTTTACCGCGTTGTCTACATTAGTGTGGTACACAGCGCCATCTACAGGCACAAGATTGAAACCACTGGACTTTTTCAGATGTAACGGGACATCGTCAAAAGAAATTGGTGATCAAGAACAAACTTAAACCGCGTGAAATATCTGTAAATTATTAAGAATGGAAGCGCTCCTCAACGAAGTTATTGAAATGAGTCAGTGACTCGTGCATATAAATTGATTCACTCAAATTCACTCAATATTTTGATCATGTTGTTGGAGTTTCACTTTTTAATCTGTTTTACTTACTCTGTGACAGTTTTTATTTATATAGAAGGAAAAGACACAAGTCGATTTTCTGTGTTCTATGTGCGATTTTCCTTATAATAGAAAAGCGACAATGTCTTTTGTCTGTAATTTGAAACCACGGTGAAAATAACCCTTAACGTTTTCTTTTTCTATTTCTGACATGAGAAAATAATGACCAAATGATAAACAAACCGACATTCGAAGTTACAAAATGGAGCTTGTAGATCGAACAGTGTTAAACTATTAAACACATACATAAATAAAACAATAAAATTAAATGTACTGACACAATAAAGAAACTCAGGACTGTATGTTCAAGATCATTTACAACACATGCGCTTATAGTTGCTTTATCAGGTTAGGCTGAAAAATCACAGTGGGTTAAGTAACAAGGGGTTAAATTTTTATACTATATGTTTCTGTAATTAACATATGCAAATTATAAATGACAGTAAAATTTTACAAATGTTTTTCCTTACCTGCCATTAGCCATTATCACCTCTTGTTTTCTTTCCTCAGTGTACAAACAGCAAATGTTTCAGCTTCCTCTCAGCGTCTGTAAATTTTACAGACACTGTGGTGGCTGATTTCCACATTGTGATGACAAAAATAGCAAATTCATAAAAGGAAGTTAAAATTTTAACCAAAGGATTTAAATCAGTGAGTTATGTACAGTACATAAATCTCTAATAAAGTAATTTCCATAAAGTTAAACATTAAACAGCAACCTTCATACGTAAGAAAGTAAGTAAAGAATTACAGGAAAAATATATACAATGTATGTATATGCAGAATCAATTATATTAAATAATGAAGCAAATAAAACCTGTGTTAAGCATTAATTATTTCATCTATAAATACAAATA
>JAOTRN010000026.1:9503508-9519302 GCA_028566695.1 Bagroides melapterus | reverse complement strand
TTGTCCACCTGGATGGTCAATAAAGCCAGTTAATAAAGAATTCTGACGTTCGTGAAGTTACTGAGGGGAGCTACAACCATTGCTATCCAAACTACTCAAAAAAAAAAAGCGATTTATGGTGTCTGTGTTATTGATGGAAATTCTAACATGTTTAAAATTGGGTTAGTTTGGTGAAATGGACAAATATATAGGTTATAATCTGTTTAAACATCTCTATTCTATTATAATGTCTTTATAAAAAATTTGAATTCATCACGTGCGTCATTCGGTGTCTACTAGTGATTCGTTAAGCGTGCAACTCTTTAAACTTTCCTCTGTAAAACAAACCAAATCAAACAAAAGCTCAGGTTTCTGTTTGATTCCTGTGTTTTTTTAAATATCCATTTGCATTTCTGTGCCTTTATATATCAACTTTTTAAGGTTCATTGTTGGTTAGTTAACGCTACCATGCATAGCATAATTAAGGCACGAATCCCATAACGACCTGTCAGATAACTAATACACTAAACTAGCTTGTAGACGAGGTTGTGTAGTTACTATAACCTACCTACTTATTGTATGAAGCAGGGGCTATTTAGGATGAACATCAGACAAGAGCTAGTGTAGCATCGCTAGCTGACGTTACCTGATTTACTTCTGACTTGGTTTGGTCCGCATTTCACACAAGACAAGCTGGAAATATCAAAATAATTTTGAACCCCACAATCCGACGGCTGGGAAAAAGAAATAGAAAACTGCTGGCAATAAAATGGGTTTGATTTTAAGAGGAAAATGAAAAAGTATCCGTAAAACAGCTCTGGTAAGTTTAGCGTCCCCGTCGCCATGGTGCAGAAAACAAAAGCGGAAACCACAATCATGCGCCCCGCCTCTTCCTGTGTAGGCAAAGCCCTTACTTCACTCTACAAAAGTTGCACGCAAAGCACCGTTTCCTCTATTCTGGGTTGAGCTCGTGAAGAAGTGGCAGCGTGGTGTGTGCGTGTGCCTGAACGGCGTATTTTTTCTTTTTTTAAACCGTCCTCACGAATTTCTTAAGTGATTTTTTTTACGTATAAGCTCATACTTTAGTGTCATCTTTCACGAAAGCGTGAAAGGTAAGTTATTTAAAAAGAAGACTTGACTTTTTTTTCCCCTCCGTTGGACTTATGCTTCTCTTTCAACTTCCGCTGACAAAGGAAAAAAAGCGCGGGAGTTGTGGGGGCTGTGGTGATTTTTTTTTTTTTTTTTTTTTTCTCGACTCGACGCCTTTAATCAAGACTGGGTTTTTGTGATATTTACACAAGCTGTTATGAAGATATATGAATTTCTTTGTAAATGTTTGTGTTTTGTCTTCTCTTAGCCAGGCAGATATGGCAGTAATACTGCGTTTGCAGGGTCTGAATATTGAAGCAGGACCTGAAGATATTCGCATGTTCTTTCGTGGCTTAACCATCCCTGAAGGAGGTGTCCATATCACCGGGGGCAAGATGGGTGAAGCGTTTATTATATTCAGCTCTGAGAGAGCTGGACAGTTGGCCATGATGCATTCTGGAAAACCTCTCAGAGGGTCGACTGTTACTCTTTATAAAAGCAGCATGGCTGAATTTAAGCACAAAATGGAGTTGAAGTTGAGGAAAAGGAAATGTATTTCAGAGGAACGTGAACCTGTGCTTCATATAACTACAACAGATATTTGCAAGACTCTGTTATGTCTAGGGGCTGCTGTTCAAGAACTGCAATCTAATCACCAAATGAACCGAGTCCTGTTACCACCAGCTAGTCCCACTCAATCAACAAATGTACCCAAATTGGGTAAGGATGAAATCGATAAGAGTCCAATAGCATACCAAACACAACCTGTTAAAAATCAGGTTGTAAAACCCTGGAGACATCATGTGGAGGATCAACAAGGTGGAGTGAGAGAGGCCAGCTCCTGCAAACCGGGTTATCTTCGGCTTTACGGACTTCCAAATACGACCACCAAAGAGGAAGTCTGCCAGTTCCTTGAAGGACTCAAAGTGGTGGATGTAATCACAGATACTTTGCAAGGGCAGGACCAGTGTTGTCTAGTGAAGATGGCCAGTTTTACGGAGGCTGAAGAAGGCCTGAAATATAGCCGTACAAGCCCAAGCGACCCCCAAGTAGAAGTCAGGTTGGCCCATGAGAGAATGTGGGAAAATGCCATGGAGCGTCGTGGAAATTCCTCCAGTTCAATATTCTCTGAGCAGGAAAGGTTCTCTCCTGATAGGCGTTTGAGCAGGAATTCTCCAGGTAAAAGGCCCAGCTCATTTTGGGGCTTGCCAAAACGACAGCGCTCTAACTCTCCCTCTTTTAATACCGAGTACTACATCATGGTGAAGAACCTTCCTAAAACTATTACCAAGAGTCAGATAAGACACCTGTTCTCATGTCCGGAAATACCAAACAGCAAAATCCTGCATCTGCTAAACAAATGGAAGGAAAGAACATCTACCGCCTTTATAATATTCACACGGCCAGAGGACTATACGCTAGCCATGAACATGAACGGCACTACGGTCGGCTCACACACAATTGACGTCTCCTCCATTACTAAGGAAAAAATGAAAGACCTAATGTATCAGAACAGTTGTTCTGAATTAGAAAGGTCATAGCCTTTCAGCTCACAAACTTGTCGCAAAATTTCCCCACTGATGTAAGGAGAGCAGGAGTGAAAGATTTTCAACAAGAATAACAGCTGCGAAGAGGGTATCGAGTTGCTTTACGATAAAATGGCAACAGAATTGGCGAGGCTGTTATCCAGTTTGCATGTGAGGAACGTGCCAGAGAGGCTCTACGTGGAGAGCGCTTCGAGCGAGAACAGACTCTGCTTGCCTGTATTTCACCAGAACGAATCTTGCTCAAAGCTTTGAACTCTTATTTTGGGTAGTGCTTGTTTAGTTAGAGGAAATTGCTTGCCTTTTCAAATATTCCACAAAATGTAAAGGATGGGAAAAATCCTGCAGTCATTCTATTCTTTATTACAGGGCAAGAAAGCAAAAAATGTACATAAGACTCAAATTTCTCTTGGAATACTCAAGCATTAATGAATGTACAAATGTTATTTGATCATGTGATGTAACATTTCACAATTGTTATTGAAATGGCAATTAATATCTGTATAATGCTGTTTGCACAATAAACCAAGATAAATTAAAATATCGCTACCTGTGGAATTTCTTTCTTCAAGTAATGGTGATTTGTGCATACAAATCGGAATTTGACATGACTAATACAGCATCTGAACAGTCAGGAAGCAATATGAGCACCAAGTTCGATCTCTACCATCTAATCACCGGTAGATGCCATCTTTCACCTATAGTGTTGCATATGAATACAAAACCACTTATGTAGTTTAAAGTCCATCGCTTCCTGACTGTTTGGACACACTGGCATGGCAAAACGATCCTAATGGTGAAGGAGTTTTAAATTGGTTAAAGATCTTGTCAGACTCTAATATTCTTTCCTCTTTGCTCATTGGGCCGATGCTTTAGTGCGGAGTGATAGACATACGTTCGAGACAGGATACAACCGCACTCCAGGGTGAAATGTCGCTCATTGCTCCAACAGCGGCAGATTGGTGGTGCCAAGCTTTGAACTTGCGACTTTCTGATTGGTCAAAACCTTAAACGCTGACTCGCTTTCCTCCGGTTGAAATGCACAATTCATGGGAAATCGCCGTTTCATGAAGTTGATGCCTAGAGAGAAACGTTACGTGAATCAAATAGAATTGAACGTATAGAGATTTTCGGGTCCTTGTTCAGTAGACAGATTTCCTGAAGAGTAGGGACCACTTCTCTCATGGATGAGGATACGGTATTACTTCCCTGAATGGAGCACTGAGAAGAGACTTTGTCCAGTGAGGTGAAAGTCTTAAAAAATTCTTCTGGCCCTGGATCACTGGGTTTAGATGTAGAAGAGAGGTCCTAATGGCATTCCCTGCTGTCTACACCACTCAGGATAGCACCTTTTGGTCCTGTGCCAAGGTATCTCCAAATGTGACAACAACCCATAGTCCCAGGATTAAAAAAAAAAAAAACTCACTGCTCTCAGACCTTGAACTGGTCCAGGAGTAGATAGTAGAGATTTATTTCACACCAAATTGGGAAAGCCATCTGGAATTCTTCCCAAACTCAAAGGACATTCACACTGCAGTAATGTGAGGGAACTTTTTTTGAAATGTTTAGCTAGATTTAGAACAGATCATATTGCTCACTTGATCATAAACATATATGTAAATGTACAGGATTTCTGCAGGGTATTGGATTTTGCAAACTGGCATTAAAATTAGTTAGCTTTGAAGAAGTAAAATATTACCAATTTATTTTAAATGTAGATTTAAGACGTCCCAAAATATGTACATTGTTGTGAAACATACAGAACCAGTATGTTAATTGCCTTCAGCCAGCACGGAATTGTGGTAGCTCAGGATGTTTGGACAGTCCTAATATTGTAATGTAGAGGAAGGAAATGGGAAGTGCAAATTCCAGCAAAAGTGGATGGAAGATGTAGAATTTAGGACATCTTGTAGCGTTTGTTTAAAACAAAATAAAAAAGTAAAGCCATGCATGATGGGTGTCAAGCCATTAAATCAGCTATAAAGCGGCTACAACATCCAGACAGTAACAGCTAGTTATTTTAGTCTAGTTATTTTAGCATGACTGACCAACTAACTACTACTAAGTATTCAAAGCAACTAGTACTAAGTAAACTCAACAACTGAGATAGACAGATAGATAGAAAGTTGCTAAAAGAAACTTTCTATCTCAGCAACTGAGAGATAGAAAGTTGCACATTTTCCTTCGTCCATCTGTAACATACATCACTTCCAAATACAAACACATCCCGGAGTATAGTCCCAGTCCCAACAGTTGAAATTTGAACGATGTCGCACATTCATGTACTACACCTTATTAAAGCTTACAACCTGTAGCTGGTATAGTGTCAGAAATAATATAAATATTGTTATTGGAAATTACAGCCTTAAACACTACAATAATTTTTTTTTTTTTTATAACTTTTTATTCAAATCAGTGTACAAAACATTTCTAGAACACTAAATGCACAATTAAGATAAACCACTAAGGAACAAATGTCAAAAACAAATGCCCTTCAACCTAAAAGATTCAATTTGAATGTTTTATAGTGAGAAGTAGACTAAAACAGAGCCACATTCAAAAATAAAACAGACAGCATCGCTTGGGCTGCTCAGTTAAAGAATCTTGAAGGACCTACAAGAAGAGAGAGAGACAGACAGAAATTAAGTTGATTGCAATTATTTTTCACCTTCTAATGTTTGATTCGTATGTCTTTCTCAAATGATCACAGCTGCTAAGTGTTCAAGGGGGTTTAGTGGTGGTGTTGAAGCACCTGACTTATTGCTGGAGAATCTGTCGGAGCTCATTGAGAGGCAAGAAGAATTCATAGTAGATCCCTGTAAAAACATTTGAATGAACACATTTAGAACAAAAGGTCAACAGGAGATTGAAACTAGACCGCAATGTTAGCCAGAGAAAGGATAAATAGATAAAACACAATATAAACAAGAATTACCAAATGGATTTGGTAATTCAGTTAGTACTAATAAATGTTTCCTGTTCAGATTAATGTTTTATGTTTTATACTGCAGGTGAGCTTGTTACCGTGGAGACGGTCCTGAGTCGGTATTCCATCAAGACGTCTGTGAGCTTCTGTGTAATCTTCAGCACGATCTGAGCATCGTCTTCACACTCGATGCGGAATGTGTCCTAAAATAAACAAGACTGAATACACCTCGCTGCCAAAGTGTGTTTCTCTTGAAGAATTAATGCCAAAAGTTTTGTTAATTCCCGTAGCAGTACATAAGCATTATCGAAAGATATTTAGAACTATACCAGACATCTGAGAAGAGTTGTGAGTGTGCTGCTGGACTCTGGGCCTTTCGATCTCATCATTCTGTCGCTGCAGTTCATCGTCAGGTCGTCAGGGTACGGTCTGCCCATGTCCTCGCCTCGTGGACCCATCCCAAATCCCTCTGGGCTCATGTGTATGGATCTGCTATTGGGTAAACCTTGCATAATGTCTGTACCTCCCATCATTATGTCTGGTCCTGGGGTGGAAATAAGGTCTCACTATTAGAGGACATCCAACATATAAGATCTGCAAACCCCAAACTCCATGTACTTATTTTCATAGTTTATAAAGATTTGAGCTGATATGCAATATATGATAGGCGACCAAGCAAAGGAAGAAGTCTGGTGTTGGACCACCTTGGCATTTTTCAATTTGGTGAAAAATACAGTTTAATAAAGAAAGAGAATGACTGGACCCTGACTGGGGCTGCTCAGGCTGAAAATGCTGAGAAAATGCTGGGGAAATTCCCAAGGGAGGTTTTTTTTTTATATGGCAAAAAAATGTGGAAGCAAAAATAATGGGAAAGTTACAGGTCCAAAAATGAAGCTAATGGGAATCTAAAAATGATAAAAGCAAAATGATGGAAAATGAAAAAGCTAAAACTTGTAAAAAAATTTTAACAAAATAATTTAGAAAAAAAAAAAATATGGGAGGAGCAGCAATGATACATTATAAATAAAGGAGATTTTTTGGGGATTCATTCTTTCTGGGTCGTCGTTATGAACTGATCTTGGGTTGATTGCGGTCTTTTTGCAATATACTCTATTTCTGCCTTTCTCAGCCACGGCTCTTGTGAGTATTACTTTTTTGTCTAAATGTTTTAATAAGTTGAGTGATTAAGAAAGAGAAGTGATTGTACATCCAGTGTCACAGTATAAACGTGGCAAGTGAGTGAAATCTTGCTCATCTCAGAGTAGATAGACAAAAGATAGAAACAGAGTAAAAAATAAAAAAAGAAATACGAGTTATGTAAACTTTAGAGCAGTGGCTGCAACAGCAGAGAGAGAAACACTGAACCAGATGATGGAGTACTAATTGGTAGATTGTGAGTTTGAACCCAAGGTATGAACCCTATGGTAGATGAAATAGAGCCAGAGCAATGGAAAAGGAGGCAGTACAGACAGGATTGACAGTGAGGTGGGTATTTTATGTACCTTTAAGGATGCAGACAAAACTAAGGGGACAATTCGAAAACAGAATGTAAGGGGAATTTCAGGATGATAAAGAAAGGATTTAAGGGGAATTTTTAGGCAGGAACAAAAGAAAAAAAAAATACCACCACAGACCTGCCTCTGAAGTCTAGAAATAACTCATTTAAACTCACTGCTATACAGTGTCAGCTGTGGGGTTTTTTTTCTGAGTAAGTGCAGACATTATGAAAGTCGTCAATTAGAAGTACCGTAGCGGTCTGGACTCCGCATGGGACCGTTCCCGGAGCCACCATGAAAATCAGACATCATGCCACCCCGGAGTGGGAACTCCTCTGAAAAGGGTGGGTCCAAAAACCCACCACCAAAAGGTCGACCTGAGGTAATACAAGACAATACAGATGTAAAAACTGACTGAATCTACTGTGACTAGACTAGTACATTTTTTAAAATGAATCCTTCATTACAAATACAGGCAGACTGACCTGGGTGAAAAGCTCCTGGAATTGGTCCAAGCAGACTTGTAGGACCTGGTCCTGATACATGGGGAAACGCAGACTCTGATACATACAGAAAGGAAAGAGAGTAAATACACAGTGCACACACACAGTGACTTAACCCCCCATGTGTTCCGGTATATACATGGATTGTATAATGTAATGCTAAAACTAACTGCTAGCAAGATCACGGTGAAACATACACAACTTTATGTAAATCAAGAAAATGAACAAAAAAAACAAACTGCTTATCAATGGTTGCCAGGTTGAATGTAATGCATTAGGGCTGGACTTACTCATATTCTGAAAGGATGGCACATCATAAGGTTCCTTATGGACAACCTGAAAAGAATACTTAAATTTGTACGATCTCAAGAAAGTCATCCTGCAAATGGATTTTCACAAATGTTCACAGGTAACAGTGACTTAGGGAAAGGAAATTATTTTGGATACCTCAGGGCAGGCTGATCATATAAAACAAATACTGGTACAAACTTACATGTTCTAGACATGAAAAATAATTAAAACATGAGGACTTTCAGACACTACACACAGTTTACCTGGTATGTAGACTAGACAATTCCACGTTACATTGCGTTGTGTAATCATTTGGTAAAAACCACTTCAAAAATCCACTTTATTTCCATGATGTAATGCAACAAGACAGAAAAACAAAAAAAAAAAAACAAAAAAAAAAAAACAACTGGGGAAAATACTTTCACAAGACCTTATAAACACAAAGCCTCACTGATTCCTACCCTGATTTGACCTCTGCCCTCAGTCTTCTCCACCTCAGCAGTGATCACTTTCAGTTCTTTTTTGATAACTGGGTTCCTTGTTACTTCCTCTTCTTCATGAGGCATTTTGTCAGGATGAGAATGTTTCTGTTTGTCAAGCAAGATAAAGATAAAAATGCCCTTTATGGCTTATTCATCAATTGGGAGCAAAGGATGAAGTACCTTTAATTTGAAAACTACAAACCTTACCAGGTATTTGAAGCAATGCTTCCATCCAGAAACATGAGAAGCCATCTCGTTCTGCCGCCGCTGCACCTTACACAGTCTACACTGGTAATGAGGAGGGACCGATTTGCTGGGGCTGCGATACTCCCACACATACTGTAGGCCTACACACACACACACACACACACTTAGTACTCCATTTCCACAATGTACTTAATTTTTCATTAAGAACATTACATACCGATAACCGGATCTGTGACGGTTTTCAGCCTTTTGCCGAGGGAGGGAACAGTCTGAATTGATCCTTGCCTGGTGAACACTAATGGGAGTTGCATGAATTAGAATGATGAGATTACATCCCATAATGCATGACAAGATTAAGAGAGCACTGTAAATCTACTTCAGTTCAACAGAACACTAAATTACACTGCTCTTCCCACATAGGCAGCAGCAGCAGCAGAGTAGAACGTTTGTGGCTAAGCAAGTGAGCCACATTTGTAAATGTAAGGCTGAACAACATAAAAACTCAGTCCTGATTCATTCTATTGGTCACTGTGCTTACCAACAACCACCAAGTTTCTCCAATCAGATATCAAAAGCATCTCTACTGGTGCTGATATTTGGCTGATTCTGTAGATTGGTATTGTTTTGCAGAAAGTGGCAACGGAAACTTCTGAAGAATTAGTTATTAACTTAACAATTCTCCATGAATTCAAAATTGTTAGCCTTTCTGGATGTGCAACAACACTCATTCTGATGCCAGGGAATTTTAAGGCATGGAGTGAGTGGACCAAAAGTTTTGACGGCTTCCAGCGGTCAAACTGTCCACCACATTGCAGTTAAGTTGTTTATAGTCTTTATGGTCCTCCAGACGTTCGGGATGACCAGATCAAGGAAGGTTCTTTGAACTCTCCAAAGAATTCCAAGTTACTTACAAATGCACTCCAGCATCATCAATTGGTTACTTTCTTGATTTAACCAGTAGGCCTAGCTATGTCTGCAAAACAGCACTGGACTCGGACTTGTCCAATAAAGGACATCAGCTGTCATTTACCGAATGTTGTCATAACATACAGTACAGAAACGGTTCCTGTTTGAACTGGCTTTGGACTGAATCTCACTGGACCACTTTCTGCCAGATTTGTCCAACAGGAAAGCCCTTGTAGTGGACAAGCCATGAGGGTGAGTCCATCTTGCCATATCGTAAATAAATATGACTCACAGTGAACAGATCCAACAATCAGTGATGCAGGACATTATGTTTCTAATGTTGTTCAGGCTAAATTCAGTTACCAGGGTGTCTGCAGGTATCAAGCCTGAATACTTCCCAAATTTTTTTTTTTGCCATTTCATTTACACAGATTCTGTATTTGGGGGCAACTTTGAACGTTCAAGAAGTTGTTCACTCCCCAGGGTCCTACAGTCTTTGGCTCCAACTCCATCTGCTCAACATATTCCATCCCAAGCACCCACTTTTGTGAGACGTTGCAGTTTTTTCCCCCCGGGGTCGAGCTCCGTCTTGCCCTCAGTTGTGACCTGTTTCTCCTGATGAGAAACGTCCACACAACACGATGCTACCGCTACCATGTTTCACTCTGGGAGATGGTGTTCTTAGATCAAACTTAGCAGTTGGTTCCAATGCCAAGATGCTTTGGCCCCCATCAGAAGAGAGAATCTTTTTACACACGTTTGCTGAGGCTCTTCAAACTTCAAATGCCACTCTTCTATTATGTCCTGCTTTGTGATGTACCCAGGCTATTGTTGTCTGGTGAACAGCTTCACGTACCCAAGCAGTGGATATCTCCAGCTCCTTCACAGTTAACTGTGGTGTCCTCCTTCTATAAGTAATACGTCCCTTCAGAGTCATTCATGATTGTCATATTCTTTGCATTTGACTTGTTTTGTCAGCATTTTGATCCCCATGATGCTTACAACATATGTAATATGAAATGGACATCATCTTAAGCAAGTCAAAATTGTTGGATGTGGCAACTGTTTGCTCACAGGAAAATTCCTTTGTGAATACAAATGGCAACAAGTACAGAGTAAGAATTTAAGGACCTGCAGACACCCTGCAATAAGAACTTTAATAAATAAATCAGTAAATCATTTTTTAAATCCTATCATAGCCATAGGGGCTGATTTTGTGCGTTACATTAAAGGAGACCTCAGACATGACGCATTGGCAATGACATCACCAAGGTCAGAGAGTGCTGAAGGTCAAAAGAAGAGAACTGGCCTCTGAGGGCAAGACTTACCTATGTCCCCACCGTAGGCCTGCTGCTTTTTCTGTCATAGATGACAAGTAAACCCGTCAGAAAGAGAGAGAAATAAAGGTGTGTTAGAGAGACAATAGCATGCGAGGTTGGGAACAGGACCCCAACACTCCTGTGGACCATCCTCCACGTCGATGCTCTCCATTAGTAGAGGAGGCTGTTCTTGAGTATGAAGGTTATGGAGCCACAATCGACTCTCGCCATTAGTCATAGACTTGTACTGGAAGAACAGTAATCTGTCTCTTTCCTCTATAGAATTGGGATTATTAAGGCAGTCCATGACTAATAACTCAGGATTAAAAAAATAAATAAATAAAATAAATCAGACAGTAAGCAGCACAGGGTTTTATGCTCATAATTGCATATTCACCAGTGCTCATGTGCTCAGGATTATAACCCCTGAGAAGGCGTTATCCTCCATTTCTACTCATGAGCATGCACTGAAGAGCTTGGCTGTCATTCTCTTCATGAGAGCTTTAAGTTATTCAAGGCATACACAGCACTGATGCTAGGCACCAGATAGCTTGAAAAGTCTACTCATTCATTTAATACATTAAAGAATACTCATACAGATGAAGCAGGTCATAATACTGCATTAAAAAAGCAACAATTTTAAAAAGAAAACTGACTTCATACTGTATGTGAAACTGCAGACTCCTGCTAGCTCAAAAAGCTAATCACACATTTACATTGTGAAGAATAAAAGTGAAGAACAATGCACAACTAAAAGTGTTAGTGGTAAGTGTTGCTAGTGCATGTTCGGAGTTTCTGCAGTCATCCGATGATGACTGCCAGCTTTTTTTTTGTTTGTTTGTTTGTTTGACGTGGACTTCAATGTACGTGAATTCCATTCGCTTTCATTTCAACAGTTTTTACACATAGTGACAATAAGAATTATTTATAACAACAGGCATCAAAGTCGTATACTAAGTACAATAAATGCAGCTAAAACATTTGCATTATCAGTTGAACTTTTTTTACATTCTGTTTAAATACAACTCATCTTTGTTTTTGTTTTTTTTACTTTTTGTCTCTTTCATTTTACTTAACTTTGCAAATTAATGAGCCTAGTGAGTGCGGCCAAAGGAAGGAGCGCATGTCTCAGTGCTTACAGAACTGAAGTGTGATCTCATGCACCAGCTCCTACACACAGTATCTTCACACTTGTGAACATCTTTGTGTGTGAGCATTGTGCAATAGTTTTCTTAATGACAACACTCACAGATATGGCTTCCAGATATGGATTTTTTTTTAAAGGTTATTGTACACATTTGCTTTGACAACAGATATATAAACAGATAAATGTTTATATATTTTATCTTATGCTTTTTGTATAGAGAAGGAAATGACACACGATATGTCCAAATGTAAATGAACACCCGAGTACTGAGATTCTGAGGGCACCCACATTATTGGTGTCAATAAACACCCAGAACACCCTCTTAGCCACAATAATGGAGATCATGGCTGTGGAGATCTGCACAGAAACAGAAACAATGGAGCAAGAGTCTGGTGTAAGGTGAAGAGCCTTGGTTTGCAGCCATCATTCCATTTCATCCCAAATGTGTTTAGTGGGTTTGAGGTCTGGACTCTTGAGATCTTCTGCTCCAACCCTGGCAAACCAATTCTTCATTGGCACAGAGGCATTGACATGCTGGATCAGGATCGGGGCCCTTAGTTATAGAGAAAGGAAGCCTTAATGGTATATAAAGGCTCCTTTATATCGGTATCCTTCTAACTTTGTAGGAGCAGTTTGAGGAAGGCTTGCACATGGCTGTGACTCAGGCGTGCAAACTTTTGACAGTAGTGTATCTGTCTGTGATACAGCACGCTCATGTTTCACTGCCACACCACTAGAGGGCCTTAGACATTTCATCTTACCCTTTAACCTTATGACCTCCACTTCATTCATTCACATATACACACACACACATTTTATATTTATATATATATATATAAAATATATATATACACAGAGAGAGAGAGAATTCTCCAGGAATTTATGCAATTTACCACATTTCTACCAAAAGAGTATTATTATTAATTTCATTTTTATTGCCTTAAGAGTGTGGTCACCTAACATCTACAGAATAAGAAAAATAATACATATCAAAGGACATGATGAACAAATGATTAGACCCTACAAAAATGCAACTAAATCTAATATTTTTTATGAGCTCCTTGATTTAAGAACAGCGGCAAGTTCCACTGGGTTTCTTGTTTTAGTAAAAAATGGTATTCACCCCCAATAAGTGAAATGTCTCTCGCTGTAATGCCACGACTTGCTATATTGTGTTTTTGGTTAATATTGACGGTTTCTATAATTGCGACGTGATCGTGGTGATATTAAGAGGTGGATTACGTCGGGTAACTCCACACTGAAGGCCCAGGACCAAATGCACGGCCCGCCGCATGTTTTTACAAAATCGTCACTATAAAGCTCTCCTTCTGCCTTATTATTAGGTTGCATGTTGCATGCATATATATATATATATATAAAGAAACACAGCTAGTTCTTGCTAGCTCGCTCACGCACGACAACGAAATGTACTAGAAAAACCTGCATGTGTGATGTTTACAACAAGCACACGCAGCATGCTAACATATGACTCGCACAAGTCAGCTCTGCTATCTTAACTCACCTTCCCGGCGTTCTTCTTTTTCTGCTGAAAGGTTTGCCCTCGAGGTGAACCATCCATTCTGTGTCAAACCTCAAAACAGGGACTGAAATTAATTTACACACAACTAGCTGCGTAACTATTATACATAGTATCGTTAGTCTGCTAGCATAAACCATATTAGCAACATAGCATAACAGCGTCCTTGTATCATTTGTTACTATTTTGACTACAAAAGTCTGTGTGTGGTGGCAAAGTGACAGCAAGTTATACAAAAATAATAATAATAATAATAATAAATAACCCTATTCGCATTTGCATTAACAACTTAAAAGTATCTAGCTTAACATTAGCCGTGATATCTGCTACCATACAATAACATTACAACAAAAACAAACTGATGTTTACTACACGTATAGTTCAACTGAGTTTTAAAATAAAGAATAATAATAACAATAATAATAAAACTACTAGCAATAATGTACCTAAATTACCTGTTTCCTCTTCACCGGTGGACAAAAATCAACCTATTCACAGCTAACACTTCTGTTTTCGAGCTGTGAATACCGGAAGCGTAACTACTGGAGGACCGGATTGAACTCTCGCTTTCAAAATAAAAGTCATTCTAGCGTTGCCAGGTTGCGGTGTAATTTTTTTAAAATAACTCTTAAATAAAATTTGTGTAACATGTTAACCAATTTCACACTATCATTTTTGCTAGGTTTATTTGCTGAAAATCTGTTACGTTATTCAGTAACACCATGAAGTCAAGGACACTTCAAGACCTCAGATTGGTTCATATGATGCATTTGACCCTATTAAGCTCTCTTCCAGACAGAACTCTTCATGTCTGCATCTTTTTCGTGACCTCCTGCTGTGTGAAATTATTCCAAATATTATGTAGCAGTATACATCCCATAGACATACAGGAGTTTAATTTCTAGGTCTACCGTTTATGTTCCAAAATTTCCTGCTTTTAATATTTAATATGTTAAATATTTAACAGTATGGCAATTACTACAAAGTGTACTGGAATGTTTAAAAAGAACATAATGCCGTACATTTGTACATGACCACATTAAAATTGTAGATACTGCCTGGGTTCGATTCCCGGGTACTGAGGGCTTAACTCTCACTTCCTGTCCTAAGTGGGTAAATAAAATGGGTGATAAAATGGGCCGGTTGTGACAGTAAGGGCATCTGACATAAAACCTGTGCCCAATCATTTATATGTGTATCAGAGAGTTGGCTGTGGAGACTCTCTTTTTCTCTGAGTTAGACTGCATTAAACCCCGACCCTGGAGATTATCCCCCGAAATGACTATACATATTGCTCAATTATTTACAATGTTTATTAAATTTACAATAAGAAACATTTCTAGTAGCCCTTATAAACAAAGATAGAAGCATTACGACCATTAATCCACAACTAAAGTCAGAATAATCCTAAAGCTACCTGAAGAAAAGTATTTTAAAGGAATTTCCTATTTCATATTCATTTTTTGATCTCAAACCTAAATGTCTTTAGTTTACAGAATGCCAGAATGGCCTTGCTGTTCCAACATTTCAGGAGGAGAGGGCACATTAAAACAGTTACTACATGAAGAAAATGAAAATAAGTCAGTCAGATAGCAGTCAGATAGCATCACACGGGTCAGTTATAGAATCTCGAAGGACCTGCAAGGGAGGAGAGAACAGATTAGAATGTAGATTTATCGTGATTGGATATTTTATTGAAATTCACGTTGTTGGAGTACCTGACATTCTGTCGGAGAATCTGTCGGAGGACGGAGGCAGGCAGGGAGAATTCATTCTAGATGCCTGGGAAACATTTGAATGAACACAATTTGAACAGAGGTCAATATGAACACCATACTGCACTGAGAAAGCTAGGTATATAAATTGTTAATACATATTAAACCACCATGTCAGATTTTTTTTTTTTTTTTTTTTTGAGGAAATAATTACAATTCCATTACATGTGTACAGTATATTTGTACATAATGTATTATTACTACTCAGGGCCAGGTGACTTCCACCATTTCTATCAAGGCTAATCTTTATAAAGTCCGTATTAATCAGTCTCTACATTTTAAGCTGTTGAGATACCAGTTACCTCTTTTGAGGTGTCACTATTTGTCTGATGTTCCTTGCCTATAAATGTTACTCACTAGTCTCTTATTTTCCAGAGTTATTATTGATCGAATCATGGGAAATGCAACACACGCTAATCGAGGTCTCTCAGAGAAGAATACTCTTTCACTGGAGTAGGAGCATTTGGCCTGTGGCGCACAGAATTAAGCTGTTTTATTTACAGTACTGTGCAAAATTCTTGGGAACATCCAAACAAAAGCCATATTCAATGATGCTTTTGAAAACATTTCTACATTAAAAGAAACTTCTATAA
>JAOTRN010000026.1:9436652-9446432 GCA_028566695.1 Bagroides melapterus | reverse complement strand
GAATAGAGTGTTGGGAAGAAATTAATACAATTTCATGGAACAAATATTAGAATTTAGGATGTAAATGTAGGTCAGTGTTTCTGATAGAGTTTAGGCCAGCAGAGAAGGACTTGCAGGACCTGACGGTCCACCGATGGGATATTGGGATCAGATGGGATGGTTTAAGTGTTTCAGAAACTGTTGATCTCCTGCAACAGTCCAGGTGATTTTTTTTTCCTAATCATCACCTGTCCAGTTTGGGTGGGTCTGTACCCTTAATAGCCTCGGAGTCTTGTTCTTGTCTGACAAGAGAGGAACCTGATGTGGTTTTTTTCACTGTAGTAGCTCACGGGAATCTTCAGAACAGAGGAGTTTGCTCTTTACAAGGTTCTTGATAACATGACAAGTTTTTTTTGTCTTATTAACTTGAAAAGAGAGAGAAAATTAGAGACTAGTGACAGAATGACTGTTAATAGTAGCTCTAACATAAGTAATAACAGGAACTAAGTTGTTTTGCTGATGTTTTTGTTTCACATCATTAAACATCTATGAAGATTTTTTTTAAAGCATGTCATTCATTAATACATTATAAATTATTGTCAATGGCACTGAGGCAGTATAAGAGGAATAATCACTTCGAGGCATGTTTCATTATTTATTATTCGTACTCTATTCTCTGTTCTGTGTTTGTTCTTAACAGTCAAATACATGTTTATTGGCATCCTTCAAAAGTTACAGCATCATGAATCACCCGCTACTGTTAGTTATAGTGTTTATAGTGATATGTAGAGATGTGTGTGTGTGTGTGTGTGTGTGTGTGTGTGTGTGTGTGTGAGAGAGAGAGTACTTTGCTGTAGATTACCTCTCCTCTGTGTGCTCCATGTGGTTAGGAAAAGCTCCACAACCCAAAAGAAGTTTCACAGCATCCAAATAACCGTTATTACATGACCAATGGAGTGCCGTCCTCCCCTTACCACACACACACACACACACACACACACAAAAACACAAATACACAAACACACACACAAACAGATACACATAAACACACAAACACACAGACACACAAAACACAGACACACACATGCAAACACACATGCAAACACACATGCACAACAAACACACCAAAACACAAATACACAAACACACACACACAAACAGATACACATACACACAAACACATATACAAACACATAGACACATAGACACAAACACACAGACACACAAAACACAGACACACACATGCAAACACACATGCACACAAACACACCAAAACACAAATACACAAACACACACATACACACACATGCAAACACACATGCACAACAAACACACCAAAACACAAATACACACAAAACACAGACACACACATGCACACAAACACACCAAAACACAAATACACACACACACAAACAGACACACAGACACAAACACACACAAACACATACAGACACATAAAACACAGACGCACACAAGCAAACACAAACACACCCAAACACATGCACACGTATATACACACACACACACACACACACAAACACACAGTTAATTAAGTTTATCTACACAATTTTTCAGGTCAAAAAGTCTAATTGTATTACAAAAACCTTTTTTTGTTTAAAACATTTAAGAGTCTGTTTTTTTGTTTAAATAGTGTCTCATTGTTTAACACTGAATATCCACTCTGTATATTAGTCTGACGTCGGTCAATAAGATCAACGTTTCATTACTGTAACATCACACATACACCACAGAGTAGCTGAATTCTCAAACCTGATTGGTCAGAAGGTTGCAGGATAAATAACAGGTTATACTAAAGAATTTGTTTTAAAAGAACAGACAACAAAGCTTTACAGAAATACATCTACACTTTGAATTGAATTCTATCCCAGTGGAAAGATCTTTATAATTCTAACACTGATAGATTAAAGTGCTCTACAAATAAAGTTGAATTGAAATTGATAGTCTTGTAGATGTTCCAGAAATAGAAAAAATATAGTTGTGCTAGAAAACAAAAAAATAGTATTCGTTAGCAAACTGCTGCAGTATTGGAAGAATAAAACCCATTGTGCAAAGCAACAAACAAAGCCTCGTACCACTCAGTTGTTGATTATTTCTGCCCCACAGTGTTTTACCCCTTGTTTGTTTCATACCTCTTTATCCTGGATGTTGGGGTCAGCATCATGCTGGATAAGCAGAGCCATGCAGTTTATATACCCCGCGTACGCGGCGCACTGCAGCGGCGTCCTGCCCGCATGATCCTTCATGTTTGGTCCGAGCCCGTTCTCCATCAACACCTCGCACACCTCTGCGTTTCCGCCCAGCGCTGCCCAGTGCAGCGCCGAATGACCGTCTGTGTCCACCAAATCCACACGTGCCCCACCTCGATCACACATACACACTTTATTCCATTAAGACTGACTACAAATACGAATACAAATATTAGATCTCTCGCAGCTTCTAATAAACCGATATCAGATATTGTCTAAATGTGTAAGATGTCTATCAGGATACAGTGTGATACCTTTGATGAGAGTGTGAATGACGTCACGGTGGCCCATCTCACAGGCGCGGAACAGAGGGGTGTGTTTCATCACATCCAGAGGGTCCACCATGGCTCCTTTTTCCATCAACAACTGTACAGTGGATACATGGCCTGAGAGTGCAGCCGCATGCAGCGCTGGAACCACACACACACACACACACACACACACGTAAACAGGAAGCAAAGCAAGTGCTAGCATAACAGCTATCTCTAACATTTATTCCTAATGATCAGGGCTGAGACGGACAGGAGCAGGGAACTCCCAGAGATGATATGAGGAAGAAACTTTGAGAGGAACCAAACTCAGAAGGTAACCTCATTCTCATTTGGGTGACACTGGACAAGAAATAATATAAATGATATAAAAGTCAAGTGGAATTGTGCAAGCGGGAGCTCCTGAGGAACTAATAGGTCAGGGTCATTTATGAATTCATTATAGACTTAACACTGATTCCTGCCTGTGGAAGTCTGTAAATGTTCACTGATGAAGGACCAGAGCACAAAGCTGACTGACACAATGGCAGATCAAAGATGGCGTGATAGTCTCCAAGTGGATCCAACTTGGGGCGGTGCATCAGGATGGATCAGGAAGGTTTGGAAAGAAGAAGTGATCACACTGGGAACTCTGGGAGAATACTCCCAGAATACTGGGAGCTTGAGATATATAGCTCGAGAGAGAGAGAGAGAGAGAGAGAGAGAGAGACTTTCCAATACTTAACTTATGTTGACTTTTATCTATCTATCTATCTATCTATCTATCTATCTATCTATCTATCTATCTATCATTTGTTTGTCTTTAACAAAACAAGACTCAGACTCACCAGTTCCTCCATACTTGTCAGCCATGTTGATGTCCAGATCTCGCTTCAGCTCCAGCATGACTTTGATGACATCATCACTGCCCTTCCCGGCAGCCCACATGAAGGCGGTCCTGCCCTCCAGATCAGGCTCATCACGTACCGACGGGTGCTTCAGAAACACCGCCACCGTGTCCTGGTGGACGAATATACAGATGCGTCAACCTACAGGTGTGTCTTGAACACACACACACACACACACACACACACACTCACACACGTGCATATCTTACAGCATTGTTGCTCTGAGCTCCGTAGTGCAGCGGTGTGGCTCCCTGGCTGTCTGATGGTATCATCCCCGATTTGTTTCTCTCCAGCAGCAGATGAACGATCCGTGCATGACCTGAGAACACAACCGAAGCACAAGATTCCCAATGCTTACATTCAAACACGATACTCCAAATTCACCGTATGATAACCAAACCACTTAGAAGGATGTTTAAAATGAACTGTATAACAGCTGACACAGTATGTACTTACAAAACAGAAAGAGCATACAGTATAACCAAATAAATATAATATAATATAAAAAAAAGACTTAAAACCCTTTCTGACATCATCCATCTACATATACAGCTACAGCATAATGTAAACAGTATGTCTATTTCAGAACGGTCATAATTATATATCGCCACACCCCCGCTGATGCAGGTGAAGGTAATTAGTGCTAAATGTTTGCATACACTCTTCATTAAGGGTTGGAACTCCTTAAAGGCTTTCCTGAGTCTCTTATAATATTCTACACACAAATTTTAATGGTTTGCCCCAAAGGATTGACCAAAGAACCCTTTTTTCTTTGGTATGTCTTGGAAGATAAACTCTATTCCCTATATAGAATAGGAGTATAGACTAATTACAGATGCTGTTACGTACCCGGCGCACAATAATATGAACCGCACTAGTACAGAGTCTAAAAGCGCTTACACTTCATGTGGGGTGTCTGAATCAGAGTAAGCACTTTATATTCGGTTCCTATTTGGCGTGCTTTGATTTTCACATTATAAAGACTCAGAATGGGGCTGAGGTGCTAAAAAAGCACGAATGGAACAAACAAACAAACAAAAAAATCCAGACAGCATTAAAAACATGGAGCCAGAGCTCAAAATATAGAAATGATTAAATTCTAGTGTATACTTCAGAAATTTCTACAGCAGGTCAAAATAAATTCTTTGCCCACAACCTAAAATATGCCGAATATTCGGTTCAGACGTCAACGGAAACGTGTGGTTTGGATCAAACGAGTGCTGTGACCTCACCTGCACGTATCAACCAATAGGGATGATGGGGTAACCTTGGACAATCAACTGTCCTTTTCCTCACGTTACTAATGTGACACGGTCTTGTTGGTTTCTTCTCTACAACATCAGAAGGATTCGGTCATATTTGACCACACAAGCTGCTCAGGTACTTGTTCAATCTCTTGTTATTTCAAGACTGGACTACTGCAACTCACTGCTGCAGGTCTACCTATGAACGCAATTCGTCCTCTGCAAATGATCCAAAATGCAGCTGCACGCCTACGTTTTCTCACACCACCCCGCTGCTGCGCTTCCTCCACTGGCTCCTGGTAGCTCAAAAGATTCAGATTCAAAACACTGACGCTTGCCTACAAAGCCATCAATTGACCAGCTCCCTCTTACCTCAAAGTTCTTATCACGCCTCACACTGCACCTCGCACCCTCAGATCTACCAGCACTGCTCGACTGGTCCCACCGTCTCCCAGAGTAAGTGGTAGGCATACAACAAGACTCTTTTCTGGCACCCAGGTGGTGGAACAAACTTCCTCTAGAGGTCCGAACGGCTGAGTCACTGACTGTCTTCAAAAGACGGTTGAAGACCCACCTCTTCACAAAACACTTGTCCTAGCACTTTCTTCCCTGTTGTATATGTGTATTCCCAAACAAAAAAAAATTCAACAGCATTTTAGGCTGTTAGTATCTTTAAGTCTCGCAACATACTGAACCTGAGCTAATCTATTCAAAGACAAATTTAAAAGCACTTTTGTACGTCGCTCTGGATAAGGGCGTCTGCCAAATGACCTAAATGTAAATGTAAATGTAAATGATGTACCAGGGTTCGAGTAAACACTAAATGCTGCATACGAAACGAAACTGATGACAACTACATTTCCTGTGGTGTCGATGTGAGAGAATGATGAGCGGGCTGTGAAGTTTGTGAAACGGATGTTAGTGAGTAAGGTGGTCGACATATTTGTCATGTTTGTGTGATTGTTCCTGCTTCCTCACACGTTGTTGGTCTGGTTTCATTTGATTCTGTTAAACCCAGAGGTACCTGTGTTCATCTTCCATTCATCGCAAATAGAGAACGCCAAGTGTCGCTCATGCTACACACGTGTCGTGAAAACGAATGATGTCATAGTCGGCGAAAGCACACGCACGGTTAACTTTACGCACAAACTCGGAGCGTCTCCTGATGATCAGTACCGGCTTGTGCTTTCTGTCCACATGACAGCTTTAACAATGCCAAATCCGCACGCTGTATCGGATTTAACTGATACGACGTTGATCACTGGAATTAAAAAACGAGCGATCGTACCGAGCAACGCGGCCCAGTGAAGAGGTGTTCGGAAGAGGTTGTCGTAGGCTGTAACGCTGCATCCTTCGTACGAGGTCAAAACTTCAACCACCGCTTCGTTCCCATCAGCCACTGCAAAATGAAGCGGAGTCCGGCCTTCGTAATCCTGCCAGTTCAAAAGAGACTCTGTGGGAGCAGCATCCTACAACACACACACACACACACACACACATACACACACAGTGAAAGTAAGTGGTATGAGAAAGATCTGGGGAAAAGTTCTGTGTTAACTGTGTTCTCTTAACTATCAGTGTGTTTTTGTGTGTGTGTGTGTGTGTGTGTGTGTGTGTGTGTGTGTGTGTGTGTGTGTGTGTGTTCTCACCAGAATGCAGCGAACAGTGTGTGTGGCGTTAGGGTGCTTGCTGTGAGCTGCCCAGTGCAAGGGAATCTTGCCCTCGCTGTCAGGTATTCCTATGTTCGAGTCGTGTTTGATCAGCAACTTCACGTGTTCAGGATGGTTGTAGAATGCACTCCAGTGTAGCGCTGTCTGCTGTACACACACACACACACACACACACAAACACACACACACACACAGATTCAGCTTCAAAGGTTCCCATTGTCCCGTCTCAGAAAAGTGCTTCAAGCAAACTGAGGTTTCCAGTAATTCTGCACCACAGTAAATTCTTCTCTAATTACATCAGCAAATTTATAGAGCATCTCTTTCCTATTAGAACTGATACCACGGCACGGTCGTATTCTCTGTCCTGATTTTCCAGAAGGTGTCGATTACTCTTCTATGACAGCAGCTCTGACAGCAGTGTCGAGTGTGTTTAAGATCACAGGTTATATTCGTTCTTAAAAAAAAACCCACATTATTGTTTCTATACGAAGGATATTCACAGGGACTTTATCTTAGAGACTACATAATCTAAAACCGATGATAAATACATTTAAATGGTGTGCTTGTTATTTAAGTTAGTTAGCTAAGCTAGTTATGTTAGTTAGCATTCTGTAATGTATATGGCAGAGCTTTAGACCAGATTGGTTTCGTAATAACATGAAAACTATTCAGATTTTTTTTTTTTACGCTGGGAAAACATAAACCCTGAGTAAACAGAAGGCTGGGTTATCTTATTTCACATTTCACACCGCTCAAGCTTTATCCAGGGTTAACAGTCAATCCTAAATATTCATAATCTGACGCTGGGTTAGCGTTCTTGTTTGCATATTTGCTCTGTCAACAACCCTGATTTCATAAATACATATAAAGGCTCGTCTCATGCTTACTCATTACTGACAGAAATATTGCCATGTAAATCCTCCTCGGATGATTTAAGCTACTTGAGATGGACAAAATTAAAAAAGAATAGAAATAAAATATAAAAGTTAAACGTTTGATATGAAGCACGTGCTGTTCAGTCTCTGAATGGATGTCTGTTGCTAAGCATTAACTATTATTAACCCGGTTAAGGACAGTTAAGGACAGCGTGAAAAGGGCTTGTGTGTGTTCATAGCTGCTATGACATAAGTGATAACAGGAACTAACAAGCTCTTGTAGGTGTTACACAGCAGAACTATGAACAGAACTTGGTCTGATCAAGTCTGTGGTATAAAACAATGAAAACACTTTGAGACATGAAGCTAAAGGATGCAAATCAACTATAGGTTTTGGTATTTAGCTCCTAAACATTGGAACAGCCTTGCTGACAGTGTTCAGATTAAAGACAAACCTGTTTAGTCAGACATAAACATAATACATCCTATAACCCTGTGCTCTAGAAGATCTGATCAAATGCACATCATCTAGTGCTGGCTAATATTATGAACAGCAGCTATGCTAATTCCTCTCCACCTGCTTCACTTTTTTCTACTTATCCCACAGTATCTAGAGATGTTCCAGCTCCAGTTGTGTTCCGCTTCATGAAGATTTCAGAGCTTCAGTGAGATGTCAACTCCATGTGGTCTTTAAGGACAACAAGCTCCTAATCGATACACAATGATCAGACTGTATCTGACTGTAGAAAGGACATTATTCATAATAACACTCTCTGGTGTTTATAATAGTTTATAATCACACCCTTCACTGTCACCTAAATGAGGATGAGGTTCACTTTTGTGTCTGGTTCCTCTCAAGGTTTCTTCCTCTTCCATCTACGGGAGTTTTTCCTCACCTCAGTCACCTCAGACTTGTTCATTAGGGATAAATACAAACATATTTAATAGTTTAATATTAATCTTAAACTTTTTGTACTGTATTTCTTATGTTCTGTAAAGCTGCTTTGAGACAATGTCCATTGTTAAAAGAGCTATACAAATAAACCTGAATTAATGGTAAATCCACATCATGTTATACGACATTACAGCACAACGTCGTCGATTACTTTCCTATAATAGTGTTTTATTTTGTATCAGAACTAAAGCAACTAAAAATCTTGAATTTCAGAGTTCTAATTTGGGTAAAATGCCATAAACGAAGTTGGCCAGAATGATTTAATACATAAACCCTGACAACGTTTTTGTTCAATTGGCTGGGACGGCAGTTTCATCACGAGAATCGCATTTATAGAATTATAAAAAAAACCAACAGATCCAGACAGATTAGAGCTGACAAACAGCAAAACTTCTCTATGTGGACGGAAGGTGACCACAACGTACACACACGCACACGCACATCCTTGCTCATAGGTTGAGCGACTCGTGATTTAAAAGCCGCAATAACAGCCGTTTGTCTGCGGATTGAGATGGTAAATGATGTTGGGTACGAGCGGCCTCTGCGTGTGCGCGTCGGAAAGTAAACTGGGGTGAATGTTTACAGTAATTGGAGCCAAAGTGAATAAAAAAACTGCATGAGGTCTGTTAAACTAGAGAGCTTGATGCCAGCGGTTCTCAGGAAAATGCTCAGCAAAGCTACTATTATGTCTGGGAAGGTACAGAGACGGCTATAACTGCTTCTATTTCGCTATTATGTGCTATTATACTTCTACCTACTATATTCTATAGTGACATCGGACATTTCCACTGCTTCTCTTGTTATTATTTGCAATTACTAGCAATGATACTTTTAGGCATAGTATTACTAACAATTCTGTAGTAGTGATGATAAATCTAGACCAGGAGTATCAGATGTTCTATAGGGCAAACGTTCTGTCTTATTTGTAGGACATTTAAGGCATACATCGTTATCCAGAGTGACTTATATTTTATCTCATTTTATACAACTCAGCAATTAAAGGCCTTGCTCGGGGGCCTTGCTCAGTCTTCTGATCGGTAGTCCAACACCTTAACCATTGAGCTACAGATACTTCATGGCTTGAATTTGATAAGGATCAGTTAGGTTGACCTCCAGGAACTTCAGAGCCTGAAAACCAGGATTTTCTGATTGTAGAAAGTAAACCATAACTAAGCAAACCCCCGCAATATTTGGAGCAGGTTGTATATTTACTAAATTACTACAGATTTTCTACAGATTTGGCAGAAAATGAACGAATCATCATTCAACCAAAGCCCTCTTCGATTCATGTTCGTCAAACAAATGAAAGCAATTACATATGTGTCTTCACTGGTAGGAGATTAAAAGAACAATCCTGTGCTTGTACTTTTGCAAATTCAAGTCATTTTCTTCAAATTTTGAAAAAATAAATAAATAAAAAAAGAACAAAAATCTGACTTTTTTTTGCCACAATCACAATAAACTCTGTAAAATCCTAGAGGAACGTCTGACATTTTCTACTAAACACGATTCTAAAAACTTGTATCTCAACCTCAAACAGTGTTCGATTCAATTTCGCCAATTCAATTAGTTCCTGCAAACAAAGCACAAAAAATTCCCAAAGCAGCAGAAAATTCTAGCACTTTTGGTAACAA
>JAOTRN010000026.1:9299823-9309922 GCA_028566695.1 Bagroides melapterus | reverse complement strand
ATATGTGTAAAATTAGTGAAGAAACAAAAAACTCTTTTCTCACTTTTTTATTTTGACCCTTTCAACCAAGACAGGAAGTTCATATCAAATGCACACTCCCACACCCTCTCTCTCTCTCTCTCTCTCTTGCACACACACACACACTCTCTCTCTCTTACACACACCCAGCCTACTGTTGAGGCCCAAGGTCAGCAGAATTGGTCAGAAATTAAAATATGACTAAGATACATTTAAGTCATCAGTGTCAGTCTAACATGGACATATGCCTTAACCAAGTGTTCTCATTATAACACTGCTGGGAGCCAGTGTGTGTGTCCATGTATGTGACTGCCTGTTTGTGAGAGGCTTAGTGATTAAGATGGTACAGTTACACACACACACACACATACCAACGACATGGATAGATCGAACTTTAATGAGATTATGTTTAGTTGCCAGCGACAGCACAATGCCACTGGGTCAAATGAATCCGATGGTCTCAGACATTTGGGAATGCTTAACCCACACACACACATACTTTTCTATCCAGGCTGTCTGTCTGTTTTATTATTATGTTTGTGTCTTTTTTTCCCCTTGTGTCCACATGGATTTCCTCCAAATCTTCTGCCTTCCTCCCAGATCTAGTAGGCGGACTGCCTAAGATAAATTACGGGATATGTATTCCGATTCACACTTCACTCAGCATTCAAAAGGATGCATATTGGAAGCACCGACAAATATCAATGTCAATCACTGACAAATATCAGGACATCTTGTGCGTTTTCTTTCTTTCCTCACATCCTTACCATTTATGTCATTAGCTGCTCGGACGATTTCCAAAGTTTTCCTCTGTATGGTGGAACAGCCTTTTTCCTGTACATATAAACTCTTGAATCTTGATTTTCATTAAAACCATAGCTAAGGATGAAGTATGACTTTAGTGTGCACACAATGTTATAGCAACAGTTTTTTAAAAAAAAGAAAGAAAAACAAAATGCTTTAGCTTACAATGCCACTTCTTAACCGTCGGCACAATAACTGATTTTATTTATCAGAATGTATTGGAAAATAAGAACATTTAGTATGTAAGTCACACATGATCACAGTCACACTGAATGTACTTTATATTGAATGGTGTGTGTAACAGAGTGTGTGTGTGTGTGTGTGTGAGAGAGAGAGAGAGACGAGAGAGAGAGAGAGAGAGAGAGAGAGATCTCATGACAGGAATGCAGTGAGATCAAACAGCTGTGTGTGATGGAATGACATGCTGTGAGAGTCTGATCTGAGATGTACAGTATGCCTGTGTGTGCGTGCATGTTTGTGTGTAACATTTGTTTTGCCCCTCAACTGTACATCATTTATAATCTGTAAAGCTCAATGATGTGATACTACGCTTCACTCGTGATGAGTGTGTGAACGGATACCAATGTGGAGAATTTGTTTTGAGACTCTAATGTCCAGTCTGTTCATATGACCGGCACACAGATCCCTAGTTGATCCGAGGCGACCCCTTTTAACCTCTAAGTTTGGTACAAATCCAGGTCAAATTGACATTTTTTTCATTTTTGAATGATTTTTTTTCACCATGAAAGTTATCAAATCTTTTTTATACCTGTACAAAAAAAACCTGTTGTTTATGTAAAAATGGTTTATTCTGATGTGGCATTTGCAAACATATATTAATTCACTGTATAAACCGGTCTGGAATGCTTGTTTATGTGTGGATGTGCCTACTGTCAGTTATTTTATAGACAGTCAGTAGAGTACACCACCATAGATCTCGGGGGCGGAGCTTTGAGAACATTCAATTCGATTCAATTTTATTTGTATATCGCTTTTAACTATAGACATTGACTCAAAGCAGCTTTACAGAACATAAGAAAAATAATACAAAAAGTTTAAAATTATACAAAGAAATATAAAATGTAAAGATTAATATTAGATTATTATTTAGTATTAGTACTTAGTATTTAAATGTGTTTGTATTTAACCCCAATGAACAAGTCTGAGGTGACTGAGGCGACTGTGACGAGGAAAAACCTCCTTAGATGGAAGAGGAACAAACCTCGAGAGGAACCTGACTTAAAAGGGAACCTCATCCTCATTTGAGTGTCATTGGAGGGTCCGATTATAGTATAATCTGTATAATATAAGTATACAGTCTGACGATTGTGTATGTATGAGGAGGTTGTTGTCCTCAAAGACCACATGTACTTGGCATCTCCTCTTTGAATGTCCGAAAACAATAATGAACATATCAAGATGCCCCAGGATTCTAACCTGGTTGGCCTTTTCTCACTGAAGGTCCGAAATCTTCATGAAGTGGAACACAACTGGAGCTGGTACAATTTCTGGCACAGTGGCTTGGTGGTTAGCACGTTTGCCTCACACCTCCAGGGTTGGGGGTTCGATTCCTGCCCCCACCATGTGTGTGTGGAGTTTGCATGTTCACCCCGTGCCTTGGGGGTTTACTCCGGGTACTCTGGTTTTCTCCCTGGTCCAAAGACATGCATCGTAGGTGTGTGTGTGAATGTGGCCCTGCGATAGACTGGCGACATGTCCAGGGTGTACCCTGCCTTCGCCCGTAGATGGCTGGGATAGGCCCAACCTGATCCCTGTGACCCGGTTATTCCCGGAATAAGCAGGTATGGATAGATAGAAAAATATATTGTACTTTTTTTTATTGTAATAGGCATTGTTTTGTCTTTTATTTTAATGCTGTGAAGCACTTTGGTGTAGGTTACTGTAAGGCGTTATATAAATAAATAATTGATTGACTGAAACTGATTTTATAAATAAAAAAACACGCTCGCAGAACTATGAACTATAACAGTCACTCACCAGCTTCTAGTTTTGGATTAGCTTCTAGTATCTTCAAATTAAATCAATTTCATTTTAGATACAGATACAAATATCTGGAGCACTAAAAAGATACGGATACAAATCTTTTATCGTACATTTAGACACCAGTCTTTATTTCGTTTATTTCTGGGAAAAGGAAATATAAAGAGATTATAGAGAACGCACAATATCCTCAGTCATGAAGACTTCTTATGTACGCATTATTAACAGCTATACCAGTTACTGTCTCCATAAGTGAGATCAAGTGTAGAGAATTAAACATTAAAATAAATCTTTATGTACTGTAGTATATATAATATGGTGAGGTAATGAAGCTCTGTAAAGGACACAGATATGATAAAATGATCTGAGTGGACACGATAGATCCGAGATATGATCAGAATGTGCACCTAGTCCATTCGTTCATCCTGGTACGATGATCAGAATTTACTGGTCGAAGGAGGAAACTTCGGACATGCCATTAGACTTCGTAATATCTGATAGTAGTTTGCTGCATCATCTGGAAATGTGAGTCCATGTCCTCATCAGACAAGAGCGAGATAGTTGTGGAATGGGTTTGATTCACATCCTAGTGCACTGGAGTTAAACCATCATCAGGAATGAGATCAGACAGATGTGTATCTGGCTACAAAACACTATCCTTGTGTCCGAGTGTATGTAATAGCTCACTCTTCATACCATACTAGGCCTGCTTGGCTCAGAAAGCTGGTTGAGGATCTCTAAGTGTTTGTATGTGTGTGTGTGTGAGTATGTGTGTGTGTGTGGGATGCACCCGTTGGCTTAGCACGGAGGGAATTCCTGTTGCAATGCCTTTGGAATCCATCTTTCAAACTTCCCGATTCTTTCTTGGCTCACGTGATCAGCAACATCTAACGCAGGAGTAATGAAAAAGGACAGACTTGGAACAGTGTTAAAGGTGAAAGAAATGTGGAGAATGCAGCAATCCAGGTGCAGGAGGTGAAGTGTGGATCGGAAAGCTGTGTATTTCTGATGACGATTACGTTTTGGAGACTTGTTCCTAATTGGAGGAGAGCCGACGAAGGGCTTGGAAGTTTAGAATGGAAGAAATTTGTCTGTGGGCACTTGGAAAACTATACAATGGTTGCTTTTTTCGTTAATTGTGCAGTATGAGCACTTTGTAAGTAAACAATTATTGACTGTAATCTTATAATCTTATCAATCTCCTTTGCTGGAAATCCCACTGTTGGATTTCTGACCGGATATTATTTGAGTAGTGTTCCTTTCTCAGTAGTGATACTGGCAGCGCAGCGGTATGTTGCTCTGGAATAAAGTCAGGCACAGCAGCACGGTGTGTGTTCTTAAAGAGACTGTATTCGATTCCGAACAGTTAAAGATTAATGTTTATACTTGTAACCTTCTCAAACAAGTATTGGCATCGAGATATTAAAAAAAAAATCACCAATTACAGCAATTCAAACCTCAGTGCTGCTCAGTAGAACATAAGCCTCCGAAAAAAGTTTCTGACCTTTTATGAATATTGAAGCCTGTATACAATCAGCAGAAATAAAACTCTTTCAACTCATCAGATCTTTATTTATAAAAACACATTCCCTGATAAGGATCTACTTTGCTCTTTTTTTGTGGATGAGTCTGAATGAATGAGAAATTGGAGTTTAAATAGTTTGCATGAGTGAGAATATAAACTCAACAAAGTTGCAGACAATGAGTTGTTCCTGTTCGACATGATGAGGCTAAATGTTCCTGTCAACCTCTGTAGTACCATTCAAACACTTGTTAGCAGCCACCTTTTTATAAAGACATTAAAATAAAAGCTAAATAAAGTGATAATATCACTGATGTACTGATGTACTTTATGTTGTAGAATAAAATGTGGAAATATCTTAAGCTTGTGTTAGCCACAGACCTCACTTCAGCCATTTAAACAAAACCCCATTTAAAAAAAGCCATTGACTTCAGGGTGATGGAACTCTCTTCCAGGAGTTAGGATTGGTTGATCCTATAGAGGATCCTTATGTGTTCTTTTATGCAGGATTGGAGGGTAGGGTAAAAAGGGTTCCTCTGTTTAGGATTGGAGGATCCTATAGATCCTCAAGGGTTCCTCTATTTAGGATTGGAGGATCCTATAGATCCTCAAAGGTTCCTCTATTTAGGATTGGGGGACCCTGTAGATCCTCAAGGGTTCCTCTATTTAGGAATGGAGGACCCTATAGATCCTCAAGGGTTCTTCTATTTAGGATTGGAGGATCATACAGAGGATCATAAAATGTTCCTCTATTTAGGATTAGAGGATCCTATAGATCATCAAGGGTTCCTCTATTTACAATTGGATGATCCTAGAGATCCTCAGGGGTTCCTCTATTTACAATTGGAGGATCCTATAGATCCCCAATGGTTCTTCTATTTAGGATTGGAGGATCCTACAAAGGTCGATCAATGTTTCTTCTATTTGGGATCCTCTTTGGGATTTCTTCTATCCTTTAGAGGATCCTCAAGGGTTGGTTGGTTTGTTAACATTTCTTCTCTGACAATTTGCTCCCTCCCCAGCTACCAGTTGGGGATGTTGATCGCTAGAACATGTTTTTGAATTAGAAGTCAATGTTGTTTGCTGCTCTTGCTGTGACGCAGGGAAGCTGAACACACTCAGGAGAAAGCATTATCTGCCCTCTTCTGCATGCGTGAGCTCACAGATGGGGGACGTTCTAATATGGTTCTACTTTGAAAGTTTTCTAAATTGGAAGACATCTCTGAGAGGGTTTTATATAGAAGGGTTTAGGGTTCTCCCAATGTGACAAGCTGAAGAATACTCCATAGCAGTATATGAATAGCATGTCAGTGTCACTACTGTAACTGTAGTCCTTGTGTGTTTGTGTGTGTGAGAGAGAGAGCAAGAGAGAGAGAGAGAGAGAGACTTGAATATATAACATTTACCATGCATTGGAGGTAGAATACATGCATGTAACACACAGGTGTGTACAGGGATAATGTATATTAAAGATACTACGGAGTCCTTCTTCTTTTATTTTATCTTTAAATTCCATAAAACTTTACACATATAAAATAAGCCAAAAGTACCTAGACATTTCCTGACGCTTGATCTATAGTGATTGCGTAGTCACAGAAATACAGTGGACAGCACAATCATGTTTGAGGAAATAAAGCCAAGGAATGGCTTTGAATGATGATGGAAGGTTAAGAAATGAAGGTTAGGGTGTTGTTGTAATTAGTGTGTAGCTGTCTAGCCAAAATTAATCACTCCAAATAGTTCAACTGATTCACAAAGATTCTCAAATTGTAATACGTGAGCTGTGCAGCACAGCGCACAGATCTTTAACTGGGTAGAATAAAACACACTTTTGAGAGAAGAACAGGACTTTCCACATGCATGTATGTGTGTTTGTCTGTCTTACGCAATATGACACAAGTGTTCCATCAAGAAGTGGTGCTTTTGTGGAACATACAGCCTGGGTCTCAGCCAGAGAGCATTGTGGGTCGGTGCACTGAGAAGTTTTTTCCCATCTGAGTTCATTTTGGGTTCACGGTTCCAGCTCCTTAGAGAGGAGAGTGTGTGCATGTGTGTCGCTCGTGTGTGCGTGTGTGCATGTGCCTGTGTGCGTGTGTGAGTGTGTATCCATATGCATTAGTGTTTGTGTAATAAAAAGGGGTCCATAATCCCCAGACAGCAGTGTAACGTATCACTAATACTGGTGCAGGCTCTTCCCTCAGCTTTTATTTTTAACTCCAGTGTGGAGACAAAGGGTCCAGTCAGCGCTGCCTCTGAGAACCAGGCCATGGGAGCCTGACCAAGTCCGGCTGCGTCACTCACTCACCGCGTGTGTGTGTCCCGCGCAAGAGCAGACGTGCAGACCCACCGGAATGGGGGAGTGGAAAAAAAATGAAGAGAACAAGGGAGAGAGGCCTGGCAAGAAGACAGCATCAGTGACAGCATCAGGGGCATTGGGCCATTCGTGATGATGTCACGGGATGAGGAAGTGGTTCAAGCCATGTGATACACAAGGAGGGAAAGCACAAAGACGAGCCTGTGCCAGAGCTGCCAGACTATACACAACTGTTTTTTTAACGTCAAAGTCCTTTTGTTTTACTTTATATCCTGTTAGCTCTAAAGTGCCCTGTTATACTGGAATTAAAACTGGAACAGAACTAAAACCAATACTTTTATCCAGTACGGTTTATCTTCACTAATAAGCTTCATAAATAATACATCAAGAGTCATATTAAAAGAAGGAGGTGATTTCGATCATGGTCACACTCGTATTTTAATAATAATGTCTATATTGTTAATATTAGACATGAAGACAAGATATGTGATCTGTGATATCTTTCTTTCCATTTCCTGTACTTTTTATGTTCTTTATTTTTTCTTCCCACCTCTCAGAAACATGCTGTATAGAAATAAACATGTTATTATACGATTTTCTCTACTGCATATCCTACACAGAGTCTCGAGGAGCTTATTCACAGGGACTAAAAGCACAAGGCAGGTACAATCACGCTATAGATGCCAGTTTACTTTTATGATTTAGATTTATAGCATTTGACAAACTCATTTTATATGTAAATAACCAGTTAAGAGCTTTGTTTAAGGACAGTAGACGCTACATGGCACTGGTGGGATTTGAATTTACCACCTTCTGAGCTGTAGGCCAACATCATAACCTTGAGGAAACCCCAGAGGCATGAGGACAACATGGAGGTGTGAGGCAAATGTGTGAATCATTATACCACCATGATACCACCCCATTATACCACAACTATACCTCCCCAACCTATTATTATTATTATTATTATTGTCGTTGTTGTTGTTGTTGTATAAATATTCTTAATTTTTTTTATCACTGTATTATTACTTTTTACTTTAAACATACAATTTAGATTCATTTATTTAAATTATATTACATTTAATTTTAAATATAAAATTTCTAGACAACAAAAACCTACATTAATTTAATATATTTGAACAAATTAGTGTAGCAACTTAGTGTAACTATGACTAAGGAGTAAATACTGTTTAGAGAATAGATTTGATTTAGCTAGATATCTCCTTTTTTTTGTTTGTTTGTTTGTTGTTGTGTTTTTTTGTCTATGTAATATGCAAAGTTGGCTCCTTGGCTGTTTTTCTAGCCACCTACCGCATGTGACAGAAAGCTTTGGATTACTTCCAGATTGCTGGAAAGTACACTAAGTGCTGTTTTCTTTCACCTAATACTTTTGACTTTTATTTACTACTTTTAAAAAGTTTAAAGGCTCTAAACCATCCACTACTGTGAAAATGAAACGAATCGTAGGTGCTACAGTCATCAGGGACTCAAATGATCATGGGGATGATAGAAAAGAAGGATTAATTGAGGGATATTACTGCATTATATTTTATTACATCAAATAGGATGTACACGAAAGGATTTCGTAAAGATAGTTTTAAAAACTAGATTAATCAGGATTTTAGTACCAGAGCTCAGTTCGACAGTTCGACTTGTTCGGCTGTTCATATAAAGCAAAATGCTGGATCTTTGTTCCTATGCCTTCCTGCCAAATTTAACCCTGGCCTTGACTATAAAGCTGCTTTATAAAATTGAATTAAAGTGAGAAAGAACGGGGAAAGGAGACAGAGGAAAGGGAGGAAAGGAAACTTAGAGGCATAGACAACACCTTTTTACATAATCCATACAGAATTACTCACTCTCACTTTCCACACACACACACACACACACACATACACACACAAACACACACACAAACAACTTATATGTTAAACCCCACTAATCCCCTCTGGTAACAGTTTCCTGCCAACTACTCCCTCACACTCTTCCTTTTTTTTTTCTCTTTTTCTCCTCATGTTCTCCTGGCAGTGACGCATTCAGCACATAATGAAACCCTTAAATGACAGGACATGCTAACTCTACTCCCTTTGTCCGTCCCTCCCACCTTTTTTTCCCTCTTTTCACAGGTGTAAGGTGATAGGGTGTCTCCGTTGTTTTTGACTGAGGCTATTTTTGGTGCTGGTGCCTCGACTCAGAGGTGCTGCCATGAGTTTGGACGTTGTTTGGCTTTGTGGTTATTCAGAATGAGGGGGACAAAAAGGGGGTTCAAAAGACTGAAGTGATTAGCAAGACGTTTTTGGTTTTTGTTCTACAAGTAAGAAAAAATGTAAAAAAAAAAAAAAATAAAAAAAAAAAATAATAATAATAATAATAATAATAATAATAATAAAATAAAATAAAAATAATAATAATAAAATAAAAAATTATATTGACTTGTTAATGATGGTTACAGTGGAATGAGTGACAGACTGGTAAGAACGAAAGACAAAAAAACGAGACAAATCTATTTATTAGCTGTTTGAGAAACTGAAACTGAAATCCATCTAAATTGATTTGTTATCTCCTGTAGTTGGGTGGTTATGTACTGACCTATGAGATATTATCTCTGCTGCCTTCAGCACACACTGACTGTCTCTAATCGTGAAGACAGATATACTCTAATAATAAAAAAAACCTTCTTTGTTATAATAAAGCATGTTAATTTATTGCTGTATGATACATTCCGATCATTTGAGCTGGTTTGCAGCATTCTTCCTTGTAACAGAAACCCAGTATACTGTAGATGATATCAGAAGGACAAACACTGTAAAATGTACTTCATATATTCTATACACACCAAAAGCAAACTAAGGGAGAGTGGAGTTAAATGTTCTGATGTTAAACGGATGTCATGAATCAGAGTCAGGGTACAAGACACAGTGCAGATATGTATTGTATAATAATTCAGCCTGATAGCCATATGACTGAGCCATAACATCATTTTATTAAATTGATCTATATTCGCTCATGCAGACCCCTCAAGGTTTCTGTATGTGTGTGTGTGCGTGTGTGTGTGAGTGTGTGTGTGTGTGTGTGAGAGAGAGAGAGAGAGAGAGAGAGAGAGAGAGAGAGAGAGATGGTAACAGGATGCATCTGTGTAGCAGGTGTTATATGTTTTGGCACATAGATTAACATGAACAACACAATGGAAAAGCTTGTTTAACAAGTACTCTCTTCTTCAGGAATTCATTAGGAATTTTTTTTGTGGGTCTTAATCACGATGTTCAGGTTTTGAGACAACCAGAGGGGGTAATGGCTGATGTAGAACACCTGAATATATAAGTCTGTTTGTGTGTGTGCGTGTGTGTGTGTGTGTGTGTGTGTGTGTTTGGGGTGGGGGAAGGGGGAAGGGGGGGGGCTGGTATAAAATTTTTTTTATTAAAATGTATTAAAATTAAATT
>JAOTRN010000026.1:9291458-9296955 GCA_028566695.1 Bagroides melapterus | reverse complement strand
AACAAACATAGAGCTGCATAAAACAACATAGAGCTACATACAACAAACACAGAGCTACATAAAACAAACATAGAGCTACATAAAACAAACACAGAGCTATAGAAAAACAAATAGACCTACATAAAACAACATAGAGCTACATACAACAAAGACAGAGCTTAATAAAACAACATAAAGTAAGTAGTCCTAGCCACATAAAGTACATCATGTTCAGTCTAGTGCAAACAGTGTGATACAAAAGACATTATAAACAAAACAAAACACTACAGGACAAATACACACAATAACTCTGACCAGTGTGATTTATGACTGAGACAATGGACTTCCTCTCTCATTTAATAGCCATATTCTGTCATGTTTCACATTTGCTTCCAACAGGACAGTCAAGTCTCAAGACAGTCAAGTGTGTATGTGTGTATGTGTGTGTGTGTGTGTGTTATTGCTCACTTTATGCCCCAGACATGATTCTGCTCTCAGTCTATTTCTGTCAGATAGTATTTATCAGATCATATTTATCAAACTACTCACGCACCAAAAATCATGCACACACACACACACACACACACACACACACACACACACACACACACACACGTACCCACGCACAAAATATGCTTGAATTATTACTCAAATTATTATGCACTGCAAAGACAAGTCTAATAAACTATCCTGCTGCCACCATTAGTTTATATTCTGCATGAAACACTTCACTAATCCAATTCAATTCAATTTCATTTCATTTTTAATTTATTTATTTATCAAATTTAACAAGCAACATTGTCAAAAAAAGCAGCTTTACGGAAATATCTACATTCAACATTCAAGATATTTAAACAATACTTTTAAAATTTATCCCTAATGTATAAGTTCAGAAAAATGGTAGAAAATATTTTATATAACATATTGTATATAATATTTAACTAAATAAATTATTTATTATTAAATTATTTTTTCACTGACTTCAGGACATCTGCTAGATTAGATTAAAAAGACTTTTCCTTTAAAAGTAGGTTTCTCCTGTCTTTGTCGTTCCAGTGCAGTTTCCTGTAGTCCAGTGGAAAGCTTCCCAGATTGTGGTTTACAGGCCGTGATTTGGTGCGCATGGTGCGTGTGTGTATGTGTGTTTTAGTGTGTATGAGTGGACCTTGATGATGGAGTGATATGAAATGTAGGCGAAAATGCATGGGCTGGGAAACGTCAAACAAGCAGCTCTTACGGTAACATCTGATCTTCTGCGTGGTTTAATGTGTGTATATGGCTCCACTGTTCTATGCCTCTGTGTGTGTGAGTGTGTGTGTGTGTGTTTTTGAGTTCGTGTGTAAAGGCAAGTGCCTTTTTCCCATTCGTCTCACGGGAACCTGATCCAGATGCAGTGGACAGAGCTTGTGTCCGATGCAGCCCTGATGTCACACTCTCGCGTAGTTTGGGAAGGAGAATGAGACTTGCATACGTGCACACACACACACACACACACACACACACACACACACACAAGAAGTTTTGGCAGAAGCTCTGCATTCCTCTGATCCCTGATGTGCAATGGTCTAGTTCTGTCTGGGTCAGAAGGTTGTGAGTGTGGTAATGTGGGCCGTGTCAGACGCTACTCTGTGCGTGCATCGCTTTGATGAGGTCATCACAAGCCGACGACATCATGACATATCCAAGCGGTTGTGGAGACGCACACTTCTGATATGTGATACATTGTGGGTGGATCTGAGAGTGAGATTGCATAAAACATATAAACACACACACACACACACACACACACACACACACACTGTTCTTTCCAACAAAAGGATTTCCAAAAACAGGAAAAGTTGATTTCTAATGTCTGGACGGCTGAGTAATAGGGATTAATAAACTCTTACACAATCCTCGTTGTCTGACTCGCAACATGAATTATATCATTCATGAGCAAAGTTAAAAGCATTTGGGGAAAAAACTGCTAGAAACACACTACAACAAGCTGAATTATATATTAGTCTGAGATATAACTGGAGAATTGTACAGTTTAGTAGTAAGTTGTTACGTTTAGCTTTACTGCTGAAGCTGAAGCTACCATTCTCACTCCAGATCCGTTCCTGACTTTATAAATCTCAAGCTCATCTCAGCTCTAGCTCACTTGTTTCTCATTTTCTGTTAATTAACTGACGAACTTAAACAGCAGCTCATTAGTTCAGTAGTCAGGCCATTGATCAGGGAGTCGCCCATTTTATTCTCTGTCACAAAAAAACCTCCCAATGCACTTGAAACACAAACAGACCACAAAAACCAGGGAGCTTTGATGCTCACTATGTTCCTTTACTGGAAATGATGTCATATTTTTCTGAAGGTGTTCAGCCATATAAATGGTAGATGAACTCTTAGATTGTTTAAATTTATTCGACTTTTGTTTGAGTCTAACAACTTTTAAAAAACACTAGCTAGCCTACGATCCTGCTTGAAGTACCATGACAGAAACATGCATGGCAAACTTCAAAATGCCTCACCTCAAGTACATGAATTAGTGAGTTAGAGGACGGATTGAGACACGACCTCACTCATCTAGGTGCAATGTTTTGTCATTTCTTTTTAATTTTCAATTTTGTCCATTTTTTTTTGGACATGATGTTACAGCTCATGGATTGTCTGATCCATGTCCAGGAGACTCCTGGATGGGATATCAAGCCTACTGGAACACACACTACTGAAAATTTAGACTTACATTTACAGCATTTGGCAGACGCTAAATGTGTACAACTGAGTATTGGAAGGTTGTGCGTTCAAATCCAAGGACCACCAAGCTGCCACTGCTGGGGCTCTATAGTCCAATGCCTTAACCTCTGAGCTGCCACTTCCCAGTCGTTTACCAGTCAACACTGAGGTAAAAAACTTGGGCCTAGACTTAAGAAAGAAATCAGAGGAAACCAATAAAGTCCATGAAGAACATGCAAACCTACAAACACAGGGCAGATGAACTGGTGGTAAAATTCATAGTATCCATACTTTTGGGAAATCTTTATTTAAAAAAAAAAGGCAGAGGTGGCTTAAGTGGTCAAGGCTCTGGATTTTTGATTAGAGGATCAGAGTTCAAGCCCCAGCACTGCCAAGCTGCCACTGTTGGGCCCTTGAGCAAGGCCCTTAACCCTCACTTCTCCAGTGGCACTGTATCACGGCTGACCCTGCACTCTGACCCCAACCTCCAAAGTTAGGATATGTGAAGTAAGAATTTCACTGTGCTGTAATGCAGCGGTGTCCAATCTTATCCAGAAAGTTGACATCAGGTGAGGCTTCTACTTGGTGTGAATGAAACCCTGCACCCACAACGGCCCTTTCTGGATAAGATTGGAGACCCCTGTTGTGATGTATATGTGACAGGCAAATGCTTATTTTTTTTTTCTTTGGAAAAAATTAATTCATTGTTTAAAAGCACTAGTCATTATGGGTAAAATTCTTTTGTAATGGTCAAAGTAGGACTACTTCACTGTCCTGATTTGGCTGTGTACATCTACTGTAAATACATACTGTGTATGCACGAATACAGAGATTCAAATACACACACACACACACACAGTTTTAGTTAAATGAATTTGATTACATTTTACTTGTATTTATCTTCTCGAATGCCATAATTTCAGTGCTGCCAATAAGCTTTAAAAGATTTTATAGAGAGGTGTGTGTGTGTGTGTGTGTGAGTGAGTGTGTTGCACCACTGAACTGCTGAGATGATATTCTGTAAGTAATACATATTTTATTAGCAGGGAGACCCCAGTATGAGGATACACATTCTAGCCGCATGCACAGATGAACTCAGTGTGATGGCCAGCTTTCCACAAGGAACATCAAATAACCTATGACGAGCAAAACGTGCACCAGAGTGGACAGTTTCCCACATCTTTATTCTCTGTGTGTGTAAATTGGTAAATATTATGTTGGGCATGTCATACGCAGGCATGTAGTCAGAGGGTCAGGATAAAGACGCTGAGGCAGTTTGAGATGTAGGTGAGGCAGCTTTAATGAGGACATTACGCAACAAATCTAAAACGTCGAGCGAGGTCAGAGTGGGAATGTGGGAACAAGAATTCATGAAACTCATGAAACAGAAGCTACTGTAGATCAAAGCCAGGTAATCTATAAACTTGATAAGATCGAAAGATCCGGGTTCAAGAGGTTTTATTTATTCAAACCAAGCAGAGTCTATTGAAAGCTAAGAGTATTCAGGTGGAACCAGGTGTGGCTTCTGCTTGAATGGAATGAAAACCTGCACCACACCGGTCCTTTCTGTGGATAAGATTGGACACTCCGAATCTACTCTATACTGTTTAATAGGAGTTATGGTTGCTCAGAACCTGAAGACATTTTGTCGCATTTTCCATTATCCGTCCGTCCATTAATAAATTTTACGTACTACTTTATTGCAGCCTATCTCGGGTGACTACAAGCTCAAAGCAGAGGACACACCATCTGGACAGCACAATCACACACACCACAGAGAATTTAGAGATGCTAATCAGCCTACCACACATCTTTGGACCGGCAGAGGAAACTGGAGTATCTGGAGGAAGCTCCTGAAGCACACAGAGAACATACAAACTCCTCCATGACTTTTCTATTATAAAAAGCTAACGACGATCAACATTTTTCTATACATTTCTACTGTAATTGTTGTTTACTTGCATTTCTTTCAAGGCTTCAGGTGTCTTAGCGCATGTTGGAGGCTAAATATGTTAGATTACATAAAGAAATAGCATACTCACAGCAGCTGTTTTGAAAAATTACAGGTTACCTTGTCTAAAAGAAAACCGTACAGTGCGGCTTAAGCAAAATACAGGTTTAGTCAGCCCATGATTATTTTTGTTTGACTTCAAGTAGGTTAAAGGCGCTAACTTGTCTTCAGAATTTGCTTCAAATACAGTGTTAATACAACAGATTGTGTGTTTCACTTGTGCCAGATCATTATTTCTTGTCTGGCAAGAGCTTAGCATTGTTGTTGTTGGTATGTTTTTTGTCCTTCCAGGAACAGGTGTATTTATATTTCTCATGTAACACTCATAGGTCAAGGGAGTGAACACACATGTAAGGCTTTGTATTAAATAATCATCAGGTTTATGTTGTGCATGTAGCATATATGGAAATATTTGAAATAGGTATGTGTCGAAAGAGATTCTGTTATCGAGACTGTATTTATTTATCATCGTTATACGTTATAGTGTTGTGAGACTGTAGAGTAAGTGGGGCATGATCATTAAAAATGAGTACAAGTGCTACATGAGAGAGAGAGACCGTTATTGTGTTTCAAGTTTGTCCCTCATGTTTAACTATTTGTAAGACTTTGACATTTGTTTTATACATTGGTGAAGCTTTCATCCAGTAGAGTCTAGTTAAAGAATTATATGGAATGTTATGTTTCTGTTTCAGGGACACAGTGGCTTAGTGGTTAGAATGTTTGCGTCACATGTTTAGGGTTGGGAGTTTGATTCAAGCTTTCACCCTGTGCTTGAATTGTTCTCCCAAAGAG
>JAOTRN010000026.1:9224864-9239296 GCA_028566695.1 Bagroides melapterus | reverse complement strand
GAAGCATGAAAACCATGAAGAGCGGGTTATTATTATTATTATTATTATTATTATTATTATTATTATTATTATTATTACGAATATGAAAGCAGTAGAGACAGGCAGCAATAAAACAGTGTCAGAGAATAATCAGAATACAAAACAAGCTGTGTATTAAAATAGGAGCTGATCTTCTGCAGCAAGCTAGAGTTACTGTATGCAGTACACACACAGTTATAGAAAGAAGGCTGCATTACTATAGAGCATGTTATTAATCAAGCTCAGATGCCATATAGATGAAATGCCTTAGCATATTTTTTTGTCTGCCATCCCCAGTATTGCTGATATATTCTGCATTTCTTCACGGCTTTTCAAATCGAGTGCCAAACACATGCAAGTGCCAGTATGTTCACAGTAGCATCGTACACTAAGTGATATTTTGCTTGCAGTATCGTTAGGAGGCGCTGCAGTAAACAAACGTCTCGGTGACACTTGACAGTATCAGAAGCAGCTATTCCGCATCATCACACATCTAATATAATGTCTGAATATCACACTGAACTTCTCTAAACTGTAGTATTATAGTATGACTGTGAAGCTTCTGGTATCTGTTGAACTAAAGATTTCTAACAACTTTAAGCACACATACAGACTAACCACTTCTATCTAACCACAGCACTCCAGCAGTAGCACTCTGAACTAGCTGAAGCATGCCAGCAGGCCTGTGTTTTCTGAGCCATTTCACAGAAGAGTCTCCACTAGAGTGTCTATTTTTATGTCTTATTTTGACAGTATTTTTTGGCAGTATTTATATTCCACAAATTGTAGAAAACCTGTTTTGCAATGACTATGTGTTCTTGATATCTCATCATTAAACCATGTAGCTCTCTGTCTGCCTGTCGGTTCACCGTCTTATGGTTTCCACCTGAAGGAGTGACTCTCACACAGCACACCCCAACGTGTTAATTATATATTATTTATTTATAAGTGAACAATAGTTGCAATAAATGTGGAACAAGTTTAAAGTTAGCTCTGGTTATCTCATGATATCATGTTATCAGAGCTATAAACAATCATTATGTCACCAGCTTCTATTTTTTCTTTTTTTTATTGAAGTTATTAAAACTATAAAAATATGTGAAAGAAAGGAAAATAAAAAGAAACTGCAATTCTCTCCATTCTGAAAGCATTTCCTTGGTGGAAAACATAATGTGTGTCATTACAAAAGTTTGACACTACAGAGTCCTTCTGTAAACATGATATAAACCTGTCCAAACTTCATATCAATGACTGTTTTTACGTGTTAAATAATTATTATTTTTACATGTGTTTATTGTTAGTCTTAGACTAGGCAAGTTGTCCACCAGATTTTGTGAATGAACTGGTAATAAAAAATATTACAAGCAGCGTATTAATATCAACCTGTGATGTTAATTACAGCCGGCATGACTATCAGATTTGCTTTTATAGAAACTTAATCAGCACCTTATAATAAATGAGAACTGAGAATTCAACAGCGCTGTGGTACAATTTATTATAATCATATAGGTGACTATATTGTTGCTAATTGCTATTGGAATGATGATAATTATTATGACGAAACTTTTATTTTTCCTCAAATATACATTAGAGCACGGTGAAATTCTTTCATCACATATCCCAGCTTTGGAGGTTGGAATAAGAGGACAGGTTCAGTCATGATACATCGCCGCTGAAGTAGAGAGGGTTTAGATCCTTGCTCAGTGGCCCAGCAGTTGTACCATGGCAGTGTTGCAATGTTGTATTATCTTTTTTTCCTTTCGGTGCCTACCAACTCCCACAAAGTGTGTATCCGTCTAATTATATGTTGGACAATTGAATTGCCATAATAACATTCGTATATTCGCTTTGTAACTATTCTATATTCCCTATAGATAGATTTGGTCACAATATCTACAACCTTGAAAGCCGTTAAATCACCATAAGTTAAACATGATTCTCTGAATAGACATGATTTGAGATTAGATTGTAGAGTGAGAGTTAAAGTGGAATGTGAGGGGGTGAAGGTTTCTTTTACCAATCTGTGTTAGCCCTGTGACCACGCCTGTTTATACATGCACATGTTCAGTGCAATTTGGTGAAATAACATTGTGATAGATTTATATTGCTTTATATAAAAAAAAGTTTTTTTAAATCCAGTTTAAATTGTCTGTGGATGTCATGGGTAGGATCTGAGAAGGTCATGAGAAGTTCGGCGGCCTACTTTTTTCAGCCCTCTGATATGGGTTATTTCGGTAATAGCAATCCCTGTTATTTTGAGTGAGTCACATTACTTGGCTCAGCTCGCTGATAAGAGTCGACTCGTTCAAACACTCATTGCATTTTTTTTTTTTTTTTGCAAAAATGACTAGTGGTACTAACTAATCAACTCGTGTTAGTTTATAAATTACCAAAATAAAATTATTCTGCATAGGGTTTTTATAAAATGTATTTTGTTAAATCAGCGCTGAAAAACACCATAAGGATTCCAGAAGTAATGCTTGCTGCGTTTGTGCTTCATTAAGCGTTCACTCAAAAGAGCCGGATCAATGTGTCGACTCGGTCGCCAGTATTACGTGCAGCCTTCTGGAATGACACTACATTACCCACTGCGCTCGAAACAAGCTACGTCACACTTCCAACTACGTCCGCAAATCCTCACGAGTGTTTACAGTGCAGAGCAGGCAGGAGTAGAGAGAAGAGACGCGGTCATGGCAGAAGCGGAGGGTCCGGATCTGGATGGGGATCCGGTGACTCCCGACGCGCGTGCGGCTCGTGCTCCCCGTGTGTCATTTGGGGAGCCGGCGCAGCCCGCAGTCGGTGTAGTTGGCCATCTACTGGGTCAACAGCCGTCTCTGAAGTTTGACAAGAATATCAAACAGGCCTTCTACAATACGGGCGCCATGATTTTCGTGGCGATTTGCTGCGGCGCCGCGGTGCTTGTGTACTTCATCCTCGAGGCTTTCTTGCGGCCGCTGCTCTGGGCCGTGCTGTGCGGGACTTTTCTACACCCGTTCAAGCACTCTCTAGCGCGCGTGGGACGCTCATGGCTCAGCGGACTCCGGGCCAGCGGCACGCCCATCGTGCTGGGGACACTGCTCGTGCCAGTGCGCTGCGTGAACCATGGTGTAGAGACTCTGGGCGCTCTACTGCTCGAGCGCCTCAAGATGCTGCTGGTGATCGGGGCCGGTGCTCCGCTTCTATACTTCCTGTACCTGTTCTGGAGCGTCATCGGCATGCAGTCTGTTCTCGAGCACCTGTGTGACATCATATGCCACGTGCTCGACTACTTCAACGCCTTGTGGGTGAGTCAGGGAGCGAGCGAGGGAGCGCACGCGCGTGGCTGTATGTTTGAGAGCGGGATTGCTGGGATTTTGCTGGGATTCTAGCCTAAGGCTCAAGGCCTTCAGTTAATGGTTAAACATCAGAATGTGGAGTAACTTATGTGACCTCAGTGACTTGTGTACGTTTGTACTGGTAATTGAACCTTATTTGTCCAGTTTTGGTCAGCTCGTGACAGTAGACTGATGACAACTGATGTTGTCTTCTGCTCTGCTGAGATGCTTTCTGCTCACCATTGTTGTAAAGAGTAATTAATAGAGTTATTATATCCTTTCTGTCTGATTTGTATCATGAGACACATCAGAACTGCTTCTGACTGGATTCCCCCCCCCCAACCATATCAGCCCATACGCAGGGTTCTGCTTAACCACTGAACCAGCACCACTTATCAAAATATTCTAAAACTCAAGTCTAATATCAAGTACATGTCTTAAATCCCAGAATAAAAGTAAGAGAAAAGAGAAAAGTAATCATATTTGTATCTTCACTGAACCACATGTAAATCTTTTGTATTTAAAGATATTTTTATATGCTAGACAATTAAAATCAAATTGTTAAACAAGGTTTTCTGGTACTGGTATGATACCTTTTGTCTCTGACATTTCATCCATTAAGTGATTTTTCTGTTTAACTTGTTTGGTATCAAGAGGAAACACAACTTGAAGCTAATAGATATCAAATTTGAAACACGCATTTGACTCCCTGTATGTCTTTAAGTGTGGGTAATAATTTACCCACAATACACTGGATTTTTACAGGGTCAGGAAATGTTTGAAATTTAAATTTAATTCTTGCTTCATCAGTCTTTTATTTTTCATATTTTCTATTTTTATGCTAAAATTCATAGTCTGTATGAAGACGTAATCTGTCCAGATCAGGGTTTGGTATTGTAACCTTGTGTATAATATCCTGAACAGAAAGCTTCTCACTCTCTCGTTTCCAGGTTGGAACGTTAGTGGTGGGATACGTGCTAGCTGTGGCGTTTAAGTGGACCCCAGGTATGGAGGGTTACCTGCGTGCCATGTCTGTGCCTGTGTGGACGGTTCTTATATTCTACCTGGGTAAGTCTCCCGTGGGTCTGCTGAGGTGGAACAAGAGATACTCAGAGGAAAAAATGCTAATGCAGTTTAGCATCATGCGCTAGTCGAAGATTTTGGTGTACCGTGTGCTTGAAAATGTATACCCTCATCAGACTGTCATACTTTCTGTTCCTGTTCTGTTTATTCTGATATGTGGAAGATTCAGAAGAGCTTTCAGATCCGCTTAGTAGCTCTGAATGTTATTTTAGTATATTTAGATCAAAAAGATCTTCACTGGTTATTTCCTGTTCTGACATGAGAGATTTCAGTGAGAAATTTCAGTGAGAAATTGTTGCACATGTCTCAACATTTGTGGACTTTAGTCTTACTAACAGCCTCTAATTCTTCACTGTGGTTAGTCTTCACTCACAACTGCTGTGGTGTATTTAACCACTACTCCTATTGCTTAACACCTCTCTCTCTCTCTCTCTCTCTCTCTCTCTCTCTCTCTCTCTTTCTCTCTCTCTCACACACACACACATATATAAAAAGAAGATACTATTCTAAACAATATCTGTTGTCTTTTTCTGCCATTTTAACATTTATTTTTGAAATGTTGTGAATGGACATACTGATTTCCTCATGAGCAGTTTTGATTTTGTTTGCAGCGACTGTGTTTTAATAGATTTTTTTTAATCCATGCCTTTGGGTGATCTAAAATAAAAAAAAAAAGACAAGGTAAGGAAAGAACTTAATGCTGCTGGGTATTTAGCTGTCTCTCTCTCTCTCTCTCTCCCTCTCTCTCTTTTTATTTCTTATTCTTACCCTTTTTTGTTTATAGTTGATGAGCATCAAGTTATTAAATGTTAAGCTCTTTGCCCGAAGACTTTCCTTAGTAACTGTTGAAGCACCAAAACTGGATTCTCCTCTCATAAATTCTAGATTAAACCCACAGTTGTAGAAAATCCGATCGACATCATCTGACCAATCTGAATGGAGATTATTTGTGTGAGTGCAGTGTTCTCACTTTACTCCTTGCCCTTTGTTTTGTTGCAGTGTCTCTGACGGGATCCTGGCAAGTGCCCTTGTTTGTGTTGGTGGTCATTCTGCTGATCGTAGGCTCTCAGGAGAAAACGCCAGTACCTGGAAAAGGTGGGGAGCAAAGAAACGACCGTCAGCCATGTTGTCATGAATATAGAAAATCTGTAGCAGGATGAAACGTTTCCCTTCAAGACCTTGATGCAGCAGACAAACCAGGACTAGTGCAGATCGTGTGAGACAAGAGCGAGTGCAAGACTGAACGTAATCGACTTTTTTTTTTGTGATGTCTTCATTTCCAGGTGAACTGCCAGGACAGGTCCTTTCCTTTGCTGCTAACACTATCTACATGGCCATTACCTGCAGTAACCACCGGCCTGTGTCTGAGAATGATAAAGAGAGCGATGCTGAAACACCATCTAAAGGTAAAAAAAAAAATAATAACCACACATGTACACTGCAAAAACAATCATGCAAGTTGTCATATAATCAACACCATTCAAGGAAATGAAAGAATAAAATATATATATCAATTTACACATCGAACAACTTTTTATAGCTTCATTTTCATTATAAAGCACTTTCTTTTTCACTGTCCACGTTCCACTTTTTAATCTTTTTTTTTTCAATATTGGCTCTGATAATCCTTAAGGTTATTTGGCAATTTTGAAAAATAAATTTAAAAAGTCAAGTAAGTAATAAAAAAATGTCCTATATTCTCGTAAAAAAAAAAAAAAAAGTTTTAGAGAAAGTTTTTTCCCCTGATAATTCTTGAATTAACTTGCTACATATTACAGAATGATAAATTTGCTATATTAACACAATTATAAGCTTTGATGATGTGATTCTTCAAAACACCTCAATTCTGTTTACTGTAAAAGCTTTTCATTCTGCTGTCACATCTGTATCATCATATATCAGCAACAAGAATGAACAGATGTTACATCGTGCAGCTCTGACACATGATAGGGTTCTCAGCTTTCATATTGGTGGTGTTAAAGTTACGGTTAATATTAATGGTGTCTCTTTCTGCGTATCATCGTATACAGATGATGTGTTCACCACACCGCTGCGGCCCCGCCCGGATTTCCAGAGCCTTACCCACAAAGAGAAAGCCAGCGATATCTATTTTGTTCTGCTGGTGTGGGCCATTGTGTTGGTGCAGATATGGCTCAACCTCTGGATCCTGCAGCTGTTGCCCATCCCATTTGCTGGTAATGTGTGTGTTTGTGTGGTGCTAGATGGACAAAACTTATTTTTATTTTTATACATTTGTATACTCAATTTGACTTGAAGAAGAATGTGTATATTGTGTGTGTGTTTTGCTCTGACAGTGTGGGTAATTAAGAGGTTGGTGGTGCATTTCGGGGTGAAGAATTTTGCAGAGCGGACGTTAGCATCATGGTGGGTGGTGCTGGAGAGGTTTATTAGAGACAGACAGGATGCTCTTCTGCCTGGACCAATCAAAGGACTCGCACAGTTTCTACTGCGGGTTGATACCAAGGTAACGCCTCTAATGCCTGTGTTTCACTTTATTACCCTTACCTGAAGATACTACATGCACAGCACTTAACGTGTCATGACGTGAACACGATGCGGAAAATTTCAGGAGACGGTGGATATTATGAGGAAATCCTGTTTAGTTGTTTGTTCCTTTTACCGTTCAAGTGAGACAACTCTGAGTCTTCTGTAAATTAGGAAAGAAATATAAAGTTTAGGTAAGGAATAAAGGGCAACAGTGTTGATTATTTTCCAATAACAGCACCATTTAATGTGTTATTTCTCACTGATTTCATTGTTTTTACTTGTCAAACAATACGTAATTTTTTCATCTCTTAATAGTTGCATTTAATCTATAAAACAAGCTCTGTCCTGTTATTTCTTGTAGCTATAACACAGCTAGAAACAGTTGTTTGCTTAACTCTTACCTCTGAGTGTTAAAAAGTAATGAAACTGGAGACTCCTTCCAAAAGACAGGACAGACTCGCACACTTTACAGTAGCTGAGTTACAGTATACTTTATTATACTGTAAGAACAAACCCAGTAAAAGTGTAGCCTGAGTTACTTTCAAAGCTGCTGTTCTAAAAAAAAAAAATCAGAATCAAGAATGCAGCAGTGAAGTATGAGGTGGTTAAGAGGTGTGTGTGTGTGTATATATATATATATATAATGTAATTAATTACAGTTTAGAGAAGCTATTTTGTTTAGTAGTTGCTTGAGTATAATGGCTAAATGGAAAAAAATGCCTTGGATTTTATCTGTAGAGCTTTGTGTACTGACAAGCCAGACGGACAAACGGTGTTGATCATAAACAAGCTGTAGACAGTAGATCAACGAAGAACTTCCTAGTTTTATTTGTTTAGACAATCTGTGAGAGCTTTACTCTTTCAGAACATAAGTTGAGATTTCTGGGTCAGTTTTCGCCTACTCTTGTTGCTTTGAATTTTAAAAAGACAAATATACATAAATATATCCACTAATATATATCAAGAAATTGAATTTGTTCTGGTTAGGTTAGATCTATTATTGTTTAAAATGAGTGACATTGCTCGGCCGTTTTAACCGTGGATTGCGTAGTCATTGCCGTTATGTTTTCCTGAAAGTGGTGAAAGAGATGAAATTGAAAGGTGCTGATATTTCAATTAGGTTAAGGTAAGGTTAGCTTTTTAGGTAGGCCATTAACACCCGATGTGTTTAATTTAGTATTTCTATTTAATTCCACGCTGTGATCTTCATCACTGGGGTGATGATCTTTCCCGTTATTTCCCTCCTCCAATCCTGTCATGTTCTCTTGTTGCCTGAAAAAAACCCCAACATGTTAATGTTTGCTGCTTTCCTGCACTCTTATTGGTTGTTTCTAATAACACTGTGTCTCTCTGTCTCCCTCCTCAAAGCTCTGGCATTGGCTTAACAAGCAGGTAAATGGTTTGCGCTAGCTAGAGTGAGAGAGAGACAAGGGGAAAAAAACAGAAAGGAAGAGCAAAAGCGTGACAGTGTGCACACCTAGAAGAAGCTTGGATTGATGCTTTTTTCCTTCATTCACTATCATCCCTCCATCTTTCTGTTCTCAGCTGAGCTTGCAGACTTACAATTCTGGCTTTGTGTGTGTGTGCGCACTGCTTTTGTTCTGTGGAAGAGACCGAAAGCCTTTCCTGTCAGGTTAAGATGCAAATGTTTGACATTAACATTTTTTGTGAGGCTTCGTTCTTTTCCACAGATGTAGACTTGTGTTGGCTTGGTTGGCTTCAGTGTGTGTGAGATGCATGGAGAGAAACCCAGATTAGACATGTGCCGATAACAGGATATTTACTTTGTTACTGCAGTATTCAAAACACACTATTATACAACCTAGAAAGTACCACCACCAGGTTTCACAAAAACACCAGAGTAATATATTTGCAAATGTAAACTGACTTTTTTTTTAATAGCTAAAATATTCAGCTTTTATCATCAGTCATATTTGTGTTTATAAGAAGTTAGCTGTAGCATCTTGGTAGCTAGCACTAATTAATCAGCTTACCGCACAGTATGTGTTAACCCTCTATAAAAAGAGGCGAGCAGATAGCATGTCTAGGCTATTATTTCATTACTTCATTAGCAGAAAATCTGAAAAAGAAAATAAACACTACTGCTTCTGTGACTTTTACAAGCACATTTTCACATTCATTTGGCATGGAGCTGTTTTTAAAGTTGTTCACACCGTTCAATAGTAATAGATTAACGCTGTGACTGTAGCACTATTATCTATTTGTTTCGAATCCCAAAGCCTGCTACATTACACATGTCTAGCTACAATTTGACTGACCAAACAAACAAAATGATAACCTGAGAGAAAATAAAGTTAAATAAAGAGAATATGTAAAAAATAAAACATGAAAACATTCAAATGAAGTGTTTGCTAGCGATTAACTGTATTGACTGAAAGCACAAAAACAATATGCTACATGCTGTATGTTATCCATTACGTTAGCCACTAGTTTTTCCAGCATTGTGGAGCTCTTGGTTAGTGAGTGGTGAGCTAGCTAATAAATGATCATTTGTCCACCCCTTAAATTCCTTTTTGTCCAGCATGACTGATTCAGCTAAAAACTTCTTTGCTAATGTAGTATAAGTAATAAACAAAAAAAATGGAAATTTCCTGTCAGCACATGCCTAACTCAGTCAGACGGGGGAGGGGTGTTTGGAGTGAGTCCAAGGTGGGGGAAGGTTTTCCCCTGGGAGTCGGCCATTGCTATTTTGAGACACTTGAGGTAAGAAAAACTTGGTTTGTCATGGGAGTTTTAAGAAATACATTTGGCCAGGTTGATGTAACTAAAAGCAACTATAAATTGAATAAATTCACTCAAATTGGAAATAAATAAATAAATTCACCCTTAGTGATGTTTACTTTTACCATTTAAACACAGTAAAGATTTCTAGTCAGAGTTGGGGTAATGGGGTTCTTCAATTCTGTTATGCTGAATGAAAGAAATTAAATCTAATTTCCTCTAAAGTCTACAAATTTATTGGGCACACTAATCTGTTAAAGTTTGTTCAAAACACCATCTTTTCCAACAAGAAACAAGACCTTTATAATGCCTTCAATAACCTGAAGAAATATAGCAATATAGTCTCTGCTTTAAGAAAAGCCTGAAAATGAATCTGTTCTGATCTCAGGGTCTCATGAACACACTGAGAGAACATGACATTCCTCACAGTGCAGGGTCTTATATAGAACACTTTCACCCTGGTGAAAGAAACAGATGGTGCTGAAGGTCACTTTAAGGTCTCAATATGTGGCTTTGGCTCGTTGTCATCAAATACCAGCTTTTGTACTAACATTTCTATCTATGTTCTTGGCTAATGTTTGGCACGTGAAACACTTAAAGTATCGCTAACAGCTAATAAACCAGCGTTAGGGTGTGATGAGAACTCGATATCCACATGACTAAACCAGACATGGGAACAGGATTAGACTGCCTCAGACAGGGCCTTTTAGATACGGGGTGCACAGAGAAACCTGTCTGCTGTATTTAATGTTCGTTACACTTATCATCAACCACTTCCTGTTTAGCAGAAAGTCTTACGCCTGCTTCTTCTGCAACACGGTCACACTCTAATGTGTACACTCTTAGAAAAAAGTGTTCCACAAGGGTTCCTTTGACGATTAAAGGTTTAAAGATTTCTACTTGCGATCCATCAGTGACTTTTGACCATGGCATGGTGGTTTGTGCCGACAGGCTGGTATTTCAGTATTTCAAAAACTGCTCATCTCTGGGGATTTCATGCACAGCATTCACAAGAGTTTACAATAGAGTTTAGAATGCTGTGAGGAACAACAAAACCACCCAGTGAGCAGCTGTTCTACAGACAGAAAGGCCTTGTCGGTGAGAGAGGTCAGAGGAGCATGGCCAGACAGGTTTGAGCTGGAAGGCTGTGGTAACTCAAAATCAGTGTTGCAGTTTTTTTTTTTAATTTTATTTATTCTAGTTTTTTGCAAAATTAGTGCATATTGAGGAACAAAAATTTTAAAGGCTTGTCCGATCTAGGTAGGAACCATCATGAGTGACCTAATAAACACCCGTTTTTCTAAGAGTGTGGAAAAAAAACATCACCTTAGCACAGCAACCGATTTTGATTCTTGTCAAGGTGAATGGACACTAGATGGCTGCTGTTTGGCCAGGTGGTTCCTCTGGGTTGACTTATAAGACAGTGGAAGCAGGTTTCTCTCTGTGCTGACACCCACTAAATGTTTCATCGTCTACATTTTCTGGAAGCTAATCTTGTATATTTTCTACCCCTTTTCTTGTTTCTTATTTCACTCTAGATGATCATATGGTTGGAGAAATCTTTGGATAAACTTATCAGCATCTTCATCATCTTTCTCCTGGTCACAGGGACACTCCTCATGGCCCTCTTGCTCACTGCTATGGTATATAGTATGCAAAATTCATAAGTCATTTTCTAAAATAGTACTAGTCGATGGAATCATATACCTCATTCAGAATCTGCTGCTTTAAAATGCGTCATCTGGGCCTGATTCAGTCCTCACACAGTTGGTGCTAAATTTTTTAGGTGCATCATGAAAGCGCTCATATCATCGAGGTCACCAGTAACCTGATCAATGAGACTCTCGCCAACCACCCTGAGTGGGCCAAGTAAGACACACGTCAGCACACTCTCACATAACATAACATAACGCAGTGCCTTTAGGAACGTTTTCATTTGCACGTGTGTGTTGCAGCTGGCTTCCCGAGGCTCGTGTTGTTCAGAAAGCTCTCAACTCCGCAGCCACGAATGTGTACCAGCATGGGAGAGAGTGGATAACTCAAAAGGTAGAGTTCAGGAGTTTGTGAGGTTAAAGCAGGTCACATTATTTACTGTAACACTGAGAAGGTGAGTCTTGCATGTAGAGTGTCTTAAAGGAAAGTGCAATAAGTGAATATTTGTGCTTCTGTAGCTCCACAAGATGCTTGGTGAGAAAGTGAATAACACAACAGTGATTGAGAAGCAGGTTCTGGAGCTGTGGGATCGACTTTACCACTCATGGTTTGTCAAGGTAATTGACACAGAGACAGACAGCAACCAGCACAGACACTGACAGACAGACATCAGTGTAGACACAGACACAGACCCACATGTACCGTCACACAGACAGAGACTGATGCAGACAGTCACACAGACCCAGAGACAGATGGAGACAGACAGGCATACCCAGAGAGACAGACAGACAGACAGAGATAGATGCAGAGAGACAGACAGGCAGTTCCAGACAGGTAGACCCAGACAGAGACAGTCATGCAGGCAGACCCAGACAGACAGGCAGACCAAGAGACAGATGTAGACAGAGACAGGCAGATTAAAACACAGATTGAGCCAAATTCTATTACTCCTTTACTAGACAGTGTGGAAGTGCACAGTGTTACCCACACCATACTCAAGTACCCATGCAGGATTTGGTTTCTTGCTGTTGTGAATTCTTACGTAGCTAGCATATAGAGGAATAATGAAGGCACTATGATCTACAGTTTAATTATTTATGTAAAGGCCAACTATTTTGAGCCAGACAATAAGACTCATGCAGTGGCTGTGGAACTTAACACACAAAGTGCTGTGTATGCTGTCCTATTGTTGATACACTCGTAGGTATTCACTGTTAACAGTTGTGTGATGGAAAACAGTCTCTGATACTCAACCATGGTGTGGATTGTTGTTGAGTTAAGTGAGTAACCATACTGTGCAGTGTGGAGCTGTGATGTACATCAAGGTTCTCGGCTTTTCAAAGCTTTTCTCTTTCTTTTCCTGTAGAACATAACATACAGCGGACGCCACCGTGGCCAAAAGCAACACCTGCACAGGCAGCACAGCTGGTTGGGAGATATACTGGACTGGCAGGATATTGTCTCTTTCCTGCAAGACAACATTGAAACACTGCTATCGGTGTGTGTGTGTGTGTGTGTGTGTGTGTGTGTTTGCTCATACATGCATATTGTGCATATGTGTGTAAATGTTATTATGGATGCTTTACACTCATTGTGTGGCTTGGAAATGAGAAGAAAACAAAATTGGGGAAGGCGTGGCTTTCTCTCTCCACACTATCAATCACAGAGATGCTAGCCAATCGTGTTTGAGCTCATGTATATGGAAGAGGGCAGATAGCAGTGTGTTTCTGTGCTGCTCTATGACACTCTCTGACTGGTAGTTGTCATAGGATAGGGGAGAGCTGGCTGGTGAGAAAATTAGGGAGATTAAACATTTAAGGTGGAAAATGGAATTTAATCCTCTGGCACTGGTGGAACATAATAACACTGGTTCGTTTCATAGTTAAGGAAGGAAATCCTGATTTTCTTTTCTAATTCTGACTAAGAGAAAGATATATGTAGCTATCTATCTGTCACATCTGTACGCCTTAAGCCTTAACCTGAAAGTTAGAAATGGGAAAAAATACAATGTGACTCCTTCCTCTTTCTGCTTATTTGTAGAAAAGTGTACAGCTGAATCGTTCTGTATATGTGATATCCTGCGTAGGAAGTCAATTTTATTGTGTCTCGCAGAGCATTGTTCTCACTCTGCCATGGTTTTGTATTGCTATAGAGCATGTGTCCACGGCTAACACAAGGACACAGTGCAGTGTCATTCATTCAACCTGCTGACGGCGAGATATACTGTACCTGATACCTGTACAATAACATTTAGAACAGTCGAGTTATATAAAATTCCACATGACTAAATGGAGACACCAAATGCAGTTTATTGCAGAAACATGAGTGATTAGTTTATGGCTGGGTATTTCTTTTGTTTCTGCAGCATAACTAGAAACAATCCAAGCTGTATTTACTGTATTTTTATTCATTTATTTATTAATATGTTTGCAGAAAGTTAGTTTGGTTCATTGAAATATTTTCCTACCACTTATTGATCTGTTAGATCTGTTTTTGTGGTCCTCATTTTATTTATTTGTCTTCTTTATATCAAATCCATTATAAATGTGTGCATGTGTGTGCGTGCGTGTGTGTGCGTGCGTGCGTGCGTGTGTGTGTGTCTAGATTGTTGAGTCTCTGTGGGTTGTGATGAGCCGGAATGTCGGTTTGCTGATCTCCACAACAACAACGCTGCTCACTGTACTGTTTCACAGCGGCACGGCACTTCTCAACTTTGTTCTCTCACTGGTAAAGCATGCAGACACACACACGCGCACGCACACAAACACACACACACTCTCTTTAAGTGCTTATTATTTATACATTCCTTCTGTACTGCTGGAGTAAACATGTCAATAACACATTCACTATTGCACACAGAATAATTCTCTGATACGCTGGTGTGTATGTGTATGTGTGTGTGTGTGTGTGTGTGTGTGTGTGTGTGTGTGTAGGTGATTTTCCTGACCACACTGTTCTACTTACTGAGCTCCAGTGGTGAGTACTACAAGCCTGTTAAATGGGTGATCAGTCTCACTCCCCTGTCCCAGCCTGGACCTTCATCCAACATCATCGGCCAGTCTGTGGAGGAGGCCATTAGGTACACACACACACACACACACACACACACACACA
>JAOTRN010000026.1:8825152-8835875 GCA_028566695.1 Bagroides melapterus | reverse complement strand
GCTCCCTTTCCACCTGGTCTCCTGCACACACAGTATATCTACCTTCCTTCTCTCCATCATGTCTGCCAGCTCTCTACCTTTTCCTGTCACTGTACAAACGTTGAGAGTCCCTATTCTCAGAACTATACTCCTGCCTCTCCTCTTCACTCTCTGCCTCCGAACCCTTTTCCTTCCTCTCCTTCGTCAACCAACAGTAGTTCAATTTCCGCCGGCACCCTATGAATTCCACAAGAGAGGTGGCTGTCGTTGTTAATCCGGGCCTCGACCGAACCAGTATGGAATTCACACTGACAACTCGCAAGCCCTTCCTGACGCAACCCTCTCTAGTTATCCAGGCTTGGGACTGGCACAGAAGGCACTGGCTTGCAAATCCTGTGGCTAGATTAATTTAAGTAACTTTTACACATGTTAACACGCTGCCTCAGAGGCATCATGACATATAGGTTAAAGTGTATGATTACGTTAAGGGATGACTCACAAAGCTATTACAGACATTTCTGGGAATGAAGTAACTATAACATGTGGTGTAAAGTGTATACCTTGACCCTGTGGTCCTCGGTGTCTGATATCGCGGTAACACGGATGAGCATGGGGTTGCGTTTGTCCACTGCCTCCAACTTCATCCCCAGCTGAAAGCCATGTGGAGGTCTCTGAAATACAAGATGATATGGAAGTTTTGGAATTAGAATTTTAACTTCAGATGTTCCTCAATTCACTGATGTGGGGACACTCAGTCATGCTGACCTGTTTGAAGGCTCTAGCAGGTGCTGCTTGGGTTCCAGTCTCTTCCAGGTATTTCTCCCATGAGAAACTGTTTGGTTGCTTGTACTCTGAAAAACACAGCCAACATCAGATATACACTGTTTTATGTGTCAATTCCATAAGACCATAATTCCAAAATCTAATAAATGAATCTGCTGATTACAATGATAAATCCAAATAAATCTTATAAACATATGAGATAACTAGAGGTAACTAGAACTAACCAAGGAAACTTACCCAGCTATGCTATTTACAAAGTATTTTCAATGTATATAAAATGCACAATGTTAGTGTCTAGATTAAAGCATGTCAGCAATGGATTCACAAACTTTCTAATATTAGAGTTTATGAAGATTAAACAAAAACATTGTTCCAGCCATAACTGGACATTAAGGAACTACAGATGTAGTTGTTGCTACATTAGTACCTAACATGCAAAGCCAAATTAGTCTTTGACCCTAATGTGTTAAAACTACTCCTACAGTTAACTGTGCAGATTGACAGCTGATAGAGGTGTCAACTTATACACACACACACACACAGTCTAAACATCAGCACTCTGTGTGTGCACAATGTAGTTTACACAACACTAAAAGGTTCCAGTGTGTTCAGTGTAGAACACAATTGTGAGAAAGATAACAATATGACTAACTGTGCATCCATAATATATTCATTCACCAACCACTTTATTAGAAACACCTGTTTTTTTCTGCAATTATCTAATTCGGCAGTCTTGCATCAGCAGCACATGAGTCTGAAACTGTGACTGAAAATCAGAATGAAGATAAATTATGATTATTTGATTTTGATTGTCACATGGAGGCTGGTACCAGAAGGGCTGGTTTGAGCATTTCACAAGCTGCTAATCTCCTGGAATTTTTACATGCAACTTCAAAGAAATGTGCAAAACCAAAAAACTCTGGTCTTTCACCAATCCTCATTAGTCCAGTGTATTCCTCATTAGTCTGGTTTGACAGGCAGGAGTAGAACTTGATGTGGTCTTCTGTTGTTGTAGCTCCTCTACATCAAGGTTCAGTGTGTTGTGTGTTCTGAGAAGCTTTATAGCACACCATGGTTTTAAAGAGTGACTAAGTTTCTACAGACTTCTTGTCAGCTCAAACCAGTCTGGTCATTCTCAGGTGATGTATCAGCCTGCAGACAGTCACAGGATTTTGCACAATTTTTTGTAAATTCCAGAGACTGTTGTACGTGAAGATTAGCTGTTTCTGAAATACTCCAAACAGCCTGTTACATACCACCAACCATGTAACTGCTAGTCAGTGAGATCACACTTCTCTTCACTGTGATATCTGATGTGAACATCACCTGAAGTTCTTGACCTGTATGTGCGTGATTATTTTTTGCGCTGCACTGCTGTCATATGATTGGCTGATTAGATAACTGCATGAATGTGCAGATTTACAGGTTATCCTAATAAAGTATGTTTACATCTTTTGTTCACCTGCAGGTGTGGTCAGGGTTAACTCCGTTTCCTCACAATACCCAACTGGATGTATATACGGGCTGCTGGCTTCACACCTGGTCACCAATACAAAAAAGATTTATAAGTTTGTGCATACACATACAGGTGAGCAGAAAGACAGATACACACACTTTTGCCTACCAGTAATCATATGTATCATCCCAGTTATCAAAGTGGATGAGGAGACGGTTATCCACAACGGCGGAAATTGTAGCTACACAGATCAGCGATGGGTTTTTCCTGTCAACAGCCTCTAGCTTCATCCCAGCACGAAAGCCTGAGGGAGTCACTGACTGCAAGATGCCATTAGAGAATTGTTATAATATACAAAAAACTCACAAGAGTAAATGCTATGTGAGGAGTGCATGGTACAGACCAACTCACGGTATTAAGACTTTTAAAGCAATGTTTTGGTGCCAGTTGGCCTCTACAATTCTTTACATAAGTGTTCCAGTTAAATTCTCCATCTCGGCAACCTACAAGGACAAATATGCAACATCGAAATTAATCTCATTACATATTGGGTAACATGTTGGGAACATCTAGCCGCTAATCACAACTGTTTATGTTTACATCATATTTCCCAACTAATTACAAAATTCATTACAAAACACTGCAAAAATTACAATTATTTAAAGAGCTTTGCAAAACTGTGGTCTACAGCATTGTTTCCTAGAACCATTTCAGTGACGGGCTAATGTTCATTTCTCTTTGGGTCAGTGCCTATTTTATTAAGCACCTTTGGGCAGCAGCAGCTTGAGGGCCATCTTCTCACACCAGCCTGGTGGTTTCACATCCCATGAATCAGCATTCACCCAGAAGTCATAGCACTCTGGATAACCATCAAAATGAAGTCTTATTCTGTAACCTTGCACCTGAGAAGAAGAAAACACAATCACAGCCTCTTTAGGGAATGCCCACCTAAATACAATGTGATTTTTGCCAAGAGCATAATTTCAATTCCTTTCAATTATGCAAGCGATTAGATACAGCAATTTAGGCTTCTCAGTAAACACACACAACAATGCACTAAAAGCATTTGTTCCTATAAAGTTTCTCAGGCATATTTCTGCATTTAGGATGTTATTCTGTGAAAACATTTCTGTGAAGCCATTTCTGCATAAAAACCCTCAATCTACCACAGTAGCTATGTTTCAGAAAATGCATTCAGTAATTAAGCTTCAGTGAAAAAACATATTCAGGTTTATAGTATAGTCTGTGATCTGGGTGGCATTTGTGACTAAAACATTTTTGTCTGAACAAGCCTTTCACAGTAAAGTTTTAACATGTTCCTGGGTTGTTCCTCTGTGAACTGCCCCCTCTACAGGTTGTTACACAGCATCACATTTGGCTTAAGATTTTGACTTTCTGTCTGCCATTCCAAGATATGAATCTCCTTTTTGTACCATTTTGTTTATTTGCTTTGTGTTATTTGAGTCAGTGGATTGTTACCTCAGTCAGCGTGCACTATATTTCAGGTGACTGATTGTAATTGTAGCGTGTGCGTGTGTGTCGGTATACGTACGTGATTTTACAGTAAACAGCAGGCACTTAGAGAGGAATAGCTGCTGTTTGTCTGTTTTATTTAAGCCCTACACACTATAAAATTTAAAATAATAAGGTTCACCTTCTTCATATTCTAAGGATAAGATGTTAGGTAAAGCAAATGATAAGAAAGTGTCATGTAAAAGTTTTTCCTCAGTCTTCATCTTAATTTAAACAAACAAGCACATCATTTCATGCAGATCTTCTGTTGTAGCCCTTTCTTACCTCCTTGTGTGCCACATTGTGATAACGAGTAGCAACAGTTTCCAACATTTATATACAATTTGAACATAAAAGAAACCTTTCTTGCGGAAAAAGCCCACCAGTCACCAATTTTACAATCACATTTTTTATACAGAGACACTTCTTTAACCAACATGTTCAACCAGTATAAAAATCTGTCTTTGAAATGCTCCCAACATTAACACAGTATGCAGTGACTGTTGATCATGTGTTACCTCTGCCACAGTGAGCACACAGAAGAAAGCAGGATGGCACGGGTCCAGGCCCTCCAGCTTCATTCCAACCTTAAAGGCATTCCTGCTCTGAGGAAAAGCTTGGTGCTGAAAAAATATGACACAACCCAGAATTTCAAAAATCCATCTCGTATAGGACGGTTATCAAGAGGAAATTTGGTCATCTTTTAAGCTGACTCATATTTGAGAAATCTTACCTCTTTAAATAATTTTATGGGGGCAGCCACAGCTTTCTCTTCCTCTAGATAGGCCGGCCAGCTCCAAGCCTTCTTCTTCGCAGGAGCAGCTGTTACTACGGCAATAATATAAGACCATACGTTAGAGATAATTATATTATAATTTTCTTAGAAAAAACTCTAAAACATCACAAGACAGAAGTGGAGACCTGCTTATTGTCCCCAAGGCTACAAAACCGCAGTATTAATTATATATTTTTCCTTTGGAAACAGGACATAAGAGTGAATGCATGTTTAAGCACTTGCCTGATTTACAGAACAACCAGCAGTGGCTGAAAGTGCTGAATATAAACAAATTTGTTAGTAAGTTAGCAACGAAGCTAAATATGCTGAACAATGGAGAGTTTAGGTACAGCCCTTTTGCAACTGTGGAGGATTTCTTGCTGCCTATACCTACACCTGTGGACTATAAACATGATTATTTTCCAAAACTATATACATATACTTGATAAAATGATATTTCTTATTATTACTTAGTTCAAAGCTCCATCATATATAAATGAGAAATGAACCAGAATTTAAATTTTCAAGCTGTCAATAGTAAGAAGACATTCTCACACTGAACAGCCCCACGTTTATAAAATCAAGTCACTAAAATGTGCCTGATACATCACCACAAACTAAGACAGATTTATCCCTCTTTGAAATAAAAATAAATAATAACATTTACTTTTCATCAAAAAAGGGATGGATGGAAAATGGAACATTGTTTGTGAGGACACAGACCAAATACACATTCAAACCATGTTGCTGCTAACCAGGTTTTAGTGCAAAAAGCTCTACAACAAATTCTGACTGGACTCTCAGTGGATGTGCATGCATGATGGACACTTACCCAATCTGGCAAGTTTGGCTGCTTTTCTGCCTTTTGAGACTCTAAACTTCTCCTATAAAGCAAATAATAGATTAGTAGTCACAGTGCAGATATAAACACATAACGAGGGATGTGTAAGCATGTGTGAATGTGCATTACCTCCTCTTCCTCTATATTGTCCTCCTCATCATCCTCAGACTCCATGAACATCTTCTTCTTCTTCCGAATTCGTTTCCCTAAACGCTCACCTTCTCCTGTATCACCTGGAGTTGACCTTCACAGCCCAACAAATGGACACACACACACAATCTCTCACTGCAGGCCTGTGGATAATGTTTCTTGGCATCCAGTTAGTAAGACAGGTCACATTATTTCAGAAATGTTACTGCCCTCTAGTGAGGCCACTATATAAGCTACCAAAAGAAAAAAAATGAGAGCATTTCTGGATGTTATATATTATGAAAAGATAGTGTACAATAAATAGGTTCTTTTTTCACACCATGTTATTTTGCTGGCATTTACCACTGCAACTGATATGGATGATTTAATAAACACTAGAAACAGCTATTGATTAATTCATTATGATGAAATAAAAAAAAACAAGGACAATACATGGTTTGTAATATTCAGTGACCAAGAGCCTCTCTTCAAACTCAATATAACTACACCCTGGTAATTGTGATGAAGCTCACATGCAATTGGATATGAACTTCAAAATCCACCACTGACCTCCGGGTTTCTCCAGGTTAACAAACTTATGTACTGAAAAAGGATTTAATTTTAAACTAAATTTTGACTTGAAAACAGAATTTCAAGGTGCATCTGTTCGACGTTCGCTCCAAGTAGAGATCATATGAATCAACAGCACTACAGACTACAAGTGATTGTGCTTACCTTCCACTGCTGGGCTGTACACAACCAGAACTGCAGAATTTTCCCTGGAGAAAAGATTCCCGGGAACCAGACTGGCCACAGGACTTGCAGCTGACCGTCTCCACGTTGGAGCGATCTTCTCTGCTGGTGCTTGTTGTGCTGGAGCTACTTGTCTGTGTCTGCAGTCCAGATGGAGCTGTTAAAACAAATACAACAACAAAAATGGATAAACCACTGTTTCAAATGCTTCCTAAAGTGATAAAGCATGCAAAGTAACATAGAGGATTTTCTATATGTTGTAAAGAAGCTGACTGTACGTGATTTCCCATGTGATACTCACCCCCATCACACGTGCGTAACGTTGCTGTTTCTGACTGGTCTGAATGATTGGGTGGCTCTGAGGAACCGTTAGATGGTGCAGGATCCGACTGTGGGCATGAAGTCTCCTCTTCTTTGTCTTTAGGATCTGGATCAGTTACAATCTCAAGTGTACCGAATTCTGTCATACGGAACTGGAAAAATAAAATAAAAAATACTTTCTATACATTCACATAGTCTATGTTGTCATGAATATGCCTCAGGTCATGGTTAAAGTGTTTTGAGAGCTAGAATCTAGCTTTTGGATGTGTAAGGACACGGCATGTGGCGTCGTCCAATACAATGAGCTCAATTAGTTACATCAACACACAGAACAATAAATTATTAGAGCATCTTTAAGTGCTTGTAAAAAGCTGCATACTTAGGAGAACGACTCTTTTTTTAAAGCCCCTGTACAATGATTCAATATAAAAAAAAACACACACTTATAACAAGAATGTTGATAAACACTAATAAAGTTTAAATGTAAATTTACCACATGTAAGATCAGAAGCATGTTATTGCAAACAGCTTAGTTTAATATATAGACTGTTGAATGTATTGTTCCATACACAGGCATACTGAACATTACCCTTACAGCTGTACTAGATGCCAATATGAGACTCTACTCACTACAGTGCAGAATGGAAAGCTTCTCCAGATGTTTTTTGCTGCTGTTGTTTAATTTTGTTGCTTTCTAATCCACAGATTTTTGTGCTATATTCTGCTAATGATCTGAATGAATCACATCAACACTGTTATTGTTAGGTCTAAAAGTGGTACTATTATTCTAAACGTATTTTACTTATTTTGCCAAGCATTTTAAGTGACTAAAATTAAAATCAACATATTTTTATATTAAAAAATAAATAAATAAACAAATCCAAACATGTATCGATAACATATTGTATCGAGACACCATATTACACTGAAATTTACACTGAAATCCTGCTGGCAATTTACCATAAAATTAAATAAAAGCCCACGGAGGCCATAGGTCAACTGATTGGGAAAAAAGCCATAAAAGGCCATCAGTGAAAAAACATCTAGGATAAGTTCCGCAAAATAGCTTATAAAGCAGCAATAGAAATGTGCCCTTTACTGTTTGAATATGATTATTCTGGATATTTTGTTAAGCCTAGTTAGGCTAATTATCTGCACTAGCAATGTAATCCATTTATTTTCCTGTTTTACTTTCATCAAAATTTTAACAGGGCTTTTACGTTACCTGTGATTTATTTCTCTAATTCATCCATATCGATAGTCAGAATATTCTAGGCTGTCTAGCATTATTGTCATACAGTGAATCGTCATACAAATGACATTAAAATATAAATGCATAATTAAGTACTAAGTAACAATCGTTCATTGTAACTATTAATTGAAAATTATCTAAATATATCTAAGTGAACCCATTTGATTCCTGTGTCAATACCAGATCATATTTCATATATTCAGATTTTAGTTCTTGTGAGCAGAGACCCAATTTTTTTTAAAGCATGCTTCCATCTGTAAAACTTAAGATGTCTGATGTCACATCTCTGACACTGGCATTGTACTGAAAATAAATAAATAAATAAATAAATAAAGGGATTAGTGCATTACTAGGCTGGATCACTGAGGATATGTACCCTGATATTACTTCCAGGTAAAGTAGCGATGCCATCCTTCCAATCAAGAGCAGCTATCATATCAAATTCTGCTCCTGAGGCTGAGCTATTGCTCGCAGGTGTGTCTGTCATCTTCCCCTGAGACAGAAAGACAGACAAGAATTAAAGAAAGAAAAAATAAGAGAGAAGAGAAATCCAAAACTTAATAAGGAACTAGGAATAGCTCGATTAAAAAATACGACTTTAATTACCGGCCTAACAATCATCGCTCTGTACGACCGTAGTTACATTCTCTCTACACTATACGATGTGATAGATTATTAATTTGTCAGTCTTTAGGATCGTAGAAGCTCAACATGTACAAGATCTTTTTCCAAAATCAGACAGCGACCGAAACGCCCGCAACTCGGTTTACGAAATAAGCTGCGCGTTGTCTGCTGTACAGTGCTTTTCCGCCAGAGGGCGACTCACCGGCGGGTTTGACTGCACCAAGCACTTAAATACGGATAAAACATGGATTTATAATTGTTTGCAAAGCAATTTGTCCATAAACACAGGTGAAAACTAACTCTTCCCGATGTCACCATGGCATTCAGGCCATGCAAAACTGAAGGAATGGAGTAAAATAAAAGTTAGAGAAACAAGTTCAGCTTTACGTTGTTTTAAAATAATCTCGTGGAAATCCACGGTTCAGTAATGTCTACATAGTTCTGTGGCTTTAGTAAAAGGAAAAATTACAGACCATTGTGTTTTCTAAAAGAAAACTAGACGTTTGTGCGTGTTAACATTCGTATAGTGTGGGTAACACTGTAATAACGTTCTTAACCCATCGTTTATTTTAAATCAAATCCGTGTCCAGTAAGCTGTACACACATTGACAACGCACCCGTACGCATCCCGAGGATGCGTTAAACTTGTTCAAAATGTTTGTTTATCGAGTCCAAGTGTTAAATGAATTTTATTCCATCCATAAATAAAGTGCAATGCGCGAGCGCCCATTATTAGCATTCGCCTGATACAAAATGGCGGAGAATAGCAAAGGGCGGCCGACACGTTTAAACTATTGAAATTATCGGAGTTATTTGGTCTAAGTAATTAAGCACGACCTTTAATTGATATATGAAGGTCGAGAGTATAACTTGTTCTGTTGCAAATAAATGTTTTTCTCTCATCCAACAAACTCCTTACTTTCCCCTTGTCACGGAATGTCGTTAGCTAGCCCGGTTAGCCTCCGCTGTCTAAACCCGACTGTGGTCCAATTCAAAATGCACAGCCGGCTAGGTGAGGCTAGTAATGCTAGCAAGCGGACCACAATAAGCGAAATATACACTTTCTTTTAGGTTTGAAAAATCAGAAACACTCATGCAGGTGGTTTAATTGAGTTCTTCAGTAATAAACAAAACAAAGGAACTCTAGTGTGTCAGGTCCAGCAAAAACAGCGAAACGTTTGCTTTTAATTTCTTCTACAAAAACTTGTCACTTCAATTTATCTTTATCGTTTTAAGCATCTTTGCAAATAGTTATGGTCGCCGCAACCTGTTAAACAAACATTTCCCTCGGCACTAATGTCATTGTTTCTTTCAGTAATCTTTGCACTACGATGGTATTTTAAGAAAACTGCAACTCACCTCGTTTCTCTTTTAACTCTTATTTTGAGCAGGATGGTTAGTCTGCACTGCGCATGCGCAAGGTATTGCCTCTCGCCAACTTCGGGGCTCGATAAACTTCAACACGATCAATGGGGTGGAAGAGTGATAACACACGATGAAGGCGATTATGTCTGCGGAAAACAAAGCTTTAGTACAATACAAACTCTTACAGCACAATGCTGATGGCGCTCTTGTTGTACATTAACTCTGCGTTTGTTCCGATTTTTTTCTGATCAGAACACGATCAGATATGACTGCACACGCTATAAAACGCCCCGATTCATCTTCACTTTATCTCTAAATTTGGCTAACTTTACTTGAGTTTACTGTAGCCTGTGCTATAAACAACAGTCTTTAAACTTGGGCTTGTGCTCTGCTCGCTTTATACCTTTTCAAAGCGAAAGCATCAGAAAGTCGGGTAGTGGGGACTCCACTGATTTTGGTTTCCTGTTTCTATCACGTGTTCGGCTATACTCTGTCCGTGATCAGATCCGCACACTAACATCGAGCAGGCCCTCATAATCCATCAATGCACACGCCGTTGTTTAGGTGATTAAATCGAAGAATTTACTTTATAACGTTTATGTGTGAGTTAATACGTTTTTTGCTGTTATCAGCACACAACGCAGTAACGTTTTGAGGCTCCACGCTGTATGGCGCTTGACAGCTGCAATCGGCGCAGTGCGAAGGTGGACGTGTGCAGTGCGAGAAAGGTACCACTAGATGGCGACCCGAGCACACAAATGTTATTCCTGCTTACGTCCAAGAAGAATGCCATTTCCATCTTTTGCCGAAGTGAGACAGGCTCATAGGACTCAAAGTCTACTTACTTCAGATTTAATACCCTGAATTTACGATGGGCGTTTGTGCTACTGCTGCAGTTCAGGACTGTGAAACAGAAAATTCAATCAAGCAGTG
>JAOTRN010000026.1:8793291-8806362 GCA_028566695.1 Bagroides melapterus | reverse complement strand
AGGGAAAGAAGAGGGGAAGAGGTGAATATTTTAGAGTAGGAAATAGCAAAGATTAGAAAGGATGAGGTGAGGAACACTCTGAGGAGAATCAAGAGTGTTGGTCCAACAGAGGTTAGTGTCTGTATTTTTAAATATACGTAGACATCACTGTCCGCTTATTTCTCATGCTACCTGTAACAAATGCCACCGGTGAATGGTCATTTTCAAAATTGGCCTTGCTGAAAAACCGGCTGCTTTCTGTTATGGACCAGGAGCATCTCTGTCATCTAACTTTAATCTTTTCATCTAAGATCTAACTTTTCTCCAGAAATTGGATTTTATCGACCTCATCGAAGACTTCACAACAAGAAAAATGAGGACGAAAACTTTTTAAAGGTAGGCAATTAAAATTTATTCGTACCTTAGCGAAATTTTACATTCTTCATGGGGAGGGAGGGGACCATAGTAATGCTGTAACCCAGGGGCCTTTGTCTATTTAAATGCACCCCTGGCAAGAACAAGAAGTTCTGAAAAAGAAGGACACTATTGGTGTAATAACCAGACATGGAACAGGTTGCTCAACCAAAACAACAGCAAGTGATGATAGAAAGATTGTGAGCGGTGTAAAGAGAAACCTGAAAAACAACAGTGACATCAACAGCAGGTGAAGGTATCACCGTTTACAGAAGGCCCCAAGGGCAAAAATATAGACACCATACCATAACATGCAAACCACTCATCGCAAGTAAGAATCAGAAAGTCAGATTGCATTTTGACAAGAATTACAGAGATTACAAAGTTTCTGGAACCAGAATTAACCTCTGTTGCAAAGTTATTGAAAGGCCAGAGTATGGAGAAATAATCTACTCATGATCCAAAACAAATAAGCTCATCATTTGAGCATGGAGGCGAAGGTAGTGACATGGCTTGGGCTTTCATGGCTGCTTCTGGAACCAGCTCATGAAACATTATTGATGATATAGCTCATGATATTAGCAGCAGAATGAATCAGAAGCTGTGGCACAAGCCATGAAATGCATTACAAAAGAAAAATTCAACAGTTTGGTGATGTGAGTAGCTCCGCTGTTTTTATTATTGCTTTTATTGCAAGCAATGTATATTAAGTTGTTTATACGTTTATTTAGACTCAATTAAAATAGTGTGGTCTTCCATTAAACATCAGGAAATTAAACCTGAAAATCGTCTCATATTCATCCAATATATCCAGTGAACAACAAGACAAAAGGATGGGCATTGCTGCTGTAATACTTTCAAATAGAACTATATATATAACCCAATGTTGTTGTTTTTTTTTTTACACCTGTCCATAAGTGGTTCTTCCTCAAACTAGAACCACAAAGCAAGGTCTATGTTGGGGAGGAAGAACTTGAGCCCTGACCTCAATCCTACTGGACACCTCAGACATGAATTTGAAAGCTTTCCTTACCCAATAATAGTGCATGACCTCACTAAAGTTGACCTCACTTATAAAGCTATATTGCTTTGTCACAGGTGACCTCTATCCCAAAAAAAAAAATGACGTACCCTCCTGCAATATCCATTATGAGCACTAGTTGTGCTGTTACACATTAAAAATAGATTATTAATGTTCCTTTCTATAGAGATTTTAGTATTTGATAGCTTTTTTATGAAAAAAGAAGTGTAGACTTTTAGATGTTCCCTCAGAGGGAAAACTAAAGATCCACTAGGGTGAGATGGAATCTCACCCTAATCTGAAATGGTGCAAATTATATTAATAGATGCTTCATACTTGACAGAATGAATTGAAGGATTTACTCCTTTCTGATTTACAGCATTTGGTAGATAACCTTAGTGACATACATTTATATACACCTAAGCAATGGAGGGTTAAGGGCCTTTCTCGAGGGCCCAGTAGTGGCCTCATTGGACAAGGATTCAAACTCACAACCTTCCAATCTGTAGGCCACTGAGCTACCACAACAGGATAAATGCAACATATGAGTGATGCTTTTGAACTGGATTGTCTTGTGCATTTTTTGATAATATTTACATGTAAACACTGGGTAGCTCAAAGATTTTCAACCTAGCCGGAAATATTTTACCTTTATGCACATAAATTGCATTTATGAAGTAGAATTTAAAAGTGAGTTTATCTGCACATGGATTTATGTAAAGTTGCTTTGTGATAACTATTGTTAAACCCATTATGTACATAAAATTCAGTTATATTTAATTAAACCTTGCTTACAACAGACTGCAGGAAGCTTTAATGTAAATCAACTTGGCCTATACACCAGACCCTGGTAATGTGCTATTTACAATAAAAAATGTGCGCTTTTTTTGGGCTGTGATAACAGCTTATTGATAGAAACACTTTAAAATACAATATTCACGCTCTATTTTACAGTGTACACTCATAATCTAAAGAGTGTGGATGATATTCTAGATCAGAGCTCACTGCAGAAGCATACTCTTGTGTTGGTTAAAACCCAAACTTTGTGAAAGGTGAGTGCAGTGAAAATCTCACTGGAACCATACAGTTTGATCATACAGTATATATTTACATGTATTTCCACATTCTATTTACTAACCCTTGTTCAAGCACACACTTAATACTTTTGATGTAAATTGGGCTTTATGCCCCTGAAAGTGTTACATACAGTGCAATATGTGAACCAGACTATGTCCGTCCATTTGCTTGAGGTTATTTAGAGTGGGTTCAGTGCACTTGTGTACATACAAAGAAAAGTAGCGGTCTAGCTAAATCTAATGGTTTAAGTGAGTTGTACATTTTTAAATATGTCCTCTGACCGATAAGCTGAGTGCAGAGTGCCTGCAGTTGGTCAGTCTTAAATACATAAGAGCTATTCACAAAAACACTGGTAAATGTGTAAATATAAGAAACCTATCTTTGCTTCTTTGAAGTGATTTTTTTTATTGACTTGAAAGTTACTACTTGTAATTCTGATAATTGTGTGCAGTTATACTGTGAATTGGGACTAGGAATTTAGGACTAGCTCATGAAATGTTCCCATGTCCAAGTAAAATATTTCTTAAAATTCCTAATCAGAATCGGACTTGGTCGTGTATTCTAAAGTAACCAACATAGCACGTCAGTTACAGACGTGTGTATAACTTACCAAATTACACACATTGTGTTTATTACTGGGGGAAAAGATTAATTGATATATTATTTATGTTGTATAGAAAGCCCGCATTATTATTGTTGCCAGTATTTATCTTCAGGTAGACATGGGCGTGGTTTGTTGACTCGAGGGAGCCAGCGCCCTAGACTGGCACGCGCACCTCAGATCCCTCCTTATTTATGAACTGAACTTCATATTTAATGACAGTGTCTAATCTAAAAACTTAAACAATGTTCAACCGTAGGTTTTTTTTAAAAAGTAAGCATTAAAATAGGCTAGCTGTAGTAAGAAGACCGACAGCTAGACTACAAAATCACAGTCACTGTTAAGCTGTGTAACTGTAACTGCTCGCGAATCTAGTCAGCTATCAGTGAATCGAGCGCGCGCGCGGTGACGACTACACTAACTACACTCCCGAAGGAAGCCGTAAAAAAAGACATTGCGTTTTCCGGAAGTTTACCAACACCTGCGACGAGGCTTTTCTGAAACATGGAAACAGTTGCCTTTACGCGGCGGATATCGAAACAGCGCAAAGCAAAGTGAGGGAGTGGACTTCAGACGCAGGTAAGTCCTTTAAAACATACTAGTCCAAAACAGTCCCCCTGTGTGCGGGATATAGCTTCATGCTAAAAGTTGACAACTTTACTGGCAAAAGTCAGCTGAAATACGGTGCAGTAGATGTTTCCAAATGGCGTCTGTCGAACCGAGATCGGGATTTCATCTCTTCCTGGACGGCAGTGTCGCATGGTCAGTGTATTTGAAGAAAACACACGTACACACATATTCGTAACGTGTAGCGATTTTCCGTGTTAAAAGACTGGGGCATGTCAAACTCTTCGCCATGGACCAGAACATTTTGAAGGCGTGGTTGGTCCGTTCCAATTAGGAACCGTGAAGAAGGGGCAGAATTCAAAATGGGACCCGTTTAGGAACGAAGTGCGCTACATAGGGTTTAAGAATCTATCATTTAATATGTGTATATAGGCAGCAGGGAGGCATTTGGGATTCATCCACACTCTCGACTGGCTCTTGAAATCTAAAACGGACAGAAAATTGTGAGAGAAATGGCAAGACGTTTATCATCTTTAGGGAACTGACGTTATTTATACTTATTTGAACAGAGTTTAAATAAAAAGTTTCGCTATTTTCTTTTAAAGTAAGTGCTAAATGTCTGAATACATTTCTTTTCCCATTCCTTATCTACATATAAGACACACACTTTTCACACCCGTACCAAAGACATGCCTTTTTTTTTTTGTAAATATATAGTTTCTTTTTGTCATAAAGGCACGTTGAAGGACTTAACTTATGGCTCCATATCAATATCATGTGACATTAAGATGAAGACCTTTGTGACTAAAAGGGAGTTGAATCATCAGTAACACCCCTTGTTGATTTTTATTCTAGTTACAACATAACATTTGTGGACTGTGTAACATGAAGGAAAAATCCAATATGGATGACTTTCCTTTAACGTTAAGTCTTATAAAATGTGTTCTTCAGTGGTGTCTGTAATTTACTTTGTAATGAAATTCTATGTAAATTTTTTTTTTTAGACTAGGCTTCTTTAAGAGTGGTATTTAAACCTCACTACAGCACTGCCTTATCTATTTAAGTCTGTCACGCTGTCTCACCTCCTCATCTGTACACTCTGCTCCAACATTCATGCTAACACAATAAAGCAGTCGGGTTCTTATACTCCAGCCATGGCAAACCATGTCTACATGGAGCTCACTTTGTGTTCAGGGTCATTGTCATGCTGGAACATGTTTGAGCTCGTTCGCTTGGGCAGGAGTTTCACCGAAGGGAAATCTTTATGCCACATATGGGTGTGATGGTGAGGTGTCCACATACCTTTGGCCCCACACTTTGAGTCCAGTTTGCTCTTTTCACTCTCTTCACTAAAATTCATGGACCAAAAGTGAAACCTGAACTCCATCCATTTGGGATTGTCTAAAACCTTTTTCCACACGTCCACTAACAAATTTATAGCTACAGCATCAACCACCAAATGACCACCAGAATAACTAAACACATTGCAAACATTTTAATATACACACATTCAGTGCGTTTCAGGTTTACTGCATCTGTTTATGTACGCGTTAAGGAAGTTGAGAAGTGAAGTAAACGGACAGCATTATTTTCACTATGATTTTTAACCACCCTTCAAAGCTTCAGCTCACACATGCACACCCCTAAACACTGCAAACAGCATATGCTTAAAGAGTCTTGCATACACTTTCAAAAATCTCTGTCTTGCCCAAACTTTCAGAAAACAGTTGTTTCACAGCTATATAGAAGGAATCCAGTAAAATTCATGGTCATAGAACTATTGTTTTGTTATTTATTAAGTGGTAGTCGGCTGCACATAGTTGTCAAGAATTTACTGCACTGTTCTATGTGGAGAGAAACAGGAAGTGAAGAACAGAGTGGGTGTATTATTAAGAACACATTTTATTTTAATTTAGGGCAAACAGGATAGACATAGACATGTTCAAATATGTGCAAAGCTGGATTACTTTTAAGATTATTACTTGTCATTAATTAACATTACAGCCTGACAAGAAAATTCTACTAAAGTCTCCTGAATTTTAATTGCTGCTTCAGTCTGAATGATAAAGGCTTATACAGAAAACAGGGTCACATAAACACAGTGTGGGTGTTTTAACATTTCACAACCCATTACTACTATTTTGAACATCCTATTCCAGAGTTATTCCTCTGTTGCTGTTATAATAAGCTCCACTCATCTGGGAAGACTTTCTACTAGATTTTGGTAATTGGCTCTGGGACCTTGCCATGATGCACTGATATAGGGTGACGAGGCCATGTTCTTCGAGTTCTTTTACAACATCCTTTCTTCATTGTGCTTTGCTTTGTGGACAGGGACATTATAATGCTAGAACAGGTTTGAGCACCTTATTTCCAGTGAAGGAAAATCTTAAGTTTACAGTATGCAAAGATGTATTCTAACTTTGTGGCAATCTTTAGGGCACATATGGGTGTGTTTAGGGCATCATTTGTAACTCTATGTACATTATGTGCTAGATATTTTTCCTTGAAAAAAAATGTAAGTATCTGTAATAATAACAATAATAATAACAATAATAATAACAATAATAATAATAATAATAATAATATCCTCATCAGCGTCATCATCATGTGTCTGTCCAGACTGTCTGTGAACATAAATCTTTCCTCCTGACTCACTGATGAACCATTAATTCCTCTTACAGCAGTGTTTCAAGTATGACGCTTACTATAGTCGTATGAGTCGATTTTCCCCACTTGTAGGTTGGAAAAGTAAATATATTTCTGTGGTAATCCAATATGGCCAAACCAGTATTTCCTTTTATTGTTGGGGTGAGTGCAGTTTTTGCCACGCTTCTGTGTGCTATGGACACATTTTTCAAGGGTCACTAGAGCATCAGCGTTCACCTAAATCACAATCAGAATCTGCCAAGTATGTTTACACACGCAGGGAATTTGATTCTGTTGTATTTAATCGTACATATAGTGTACAAAAAGTGGGTATGTAAGGTAGGTCACGTGTACTATAGTAAGCAGCAAGGACAGTAAGGTGCAGCAGGATGCAGATTGGTGCAAGTAAATGTGATCATGATGATTCGAGTAAATTATCAGTGCTGTAGTGACAAATACAACAACGGTGAGCGAAGGCAGCTTCAGCATGGGGTTCTTTGGCAATAATATACTGGAAGTCATGGATGAGATAATGGTACTCCTCACTGCTGTCAGCCTCTATTATTTCCCAAGAAGTTATGGATCCTCTATTTTGATGGCAAACTTTAAGCTTGACATGAACTTGATATAATTGTTGCTAGATGAATATCAGTGTCATGTTTACACAAATGCTCCCAGTTTTGAGAGTTGCACTGCATAGTGTCTGTAGTAGCTCTTCTATGGGATTGGGCTAAATGAGCTTGCTTTTGCTCCACAAAGTTGATAAGATATTTACACTTACCGATTTTTCCTGCTTCCAACACATCAACGCCAAGAACTGATTTTTCCACTTTCTTAACACATCTTACCTCTTTTAGGTGACATTGTAATGGAATAACAAATATTCACTTGACTGTCTGTGGTTTTACTTTGATGACTAAAGACTGTTCAATGTATATCCATAACAAATAACCTGAAAAATATGTTAAATATGAGAAAACAAGCAATGGCATCAGCACAAGTGCATTAAATGGCTAAAACCTTTTTGGAAAGCTGAGCCCCAGGAATCTTCACTTCCACCTCAGTCAGGATCAGAAAGGAGATTATGGAGAAATCCTGTAAGTGCCTCTTCAGCGCCTCTTCATGATGCTAATCTTCTAGCTAGATTTCTGTATTCAAGCACGGCATTGCTGATATTAAATATTCAACACTATTGTAACAACCTATACAGATAGTAGTACAACCTGTACAGTTACCTGTAGTGTTAGTCGAGAAAGAGCGCTGCAAAAGTTCTCTCTTCTAATAAGATGTACGCTATATTTAGTATCTAGTTCTCTTAGCAACTTATGTTAGCCTAATGCAAGCCAAGTATTTTTCTGTGTTTAAGGTAATATGTTCCCTAGTGTAACAAATTTAGGTGCTTTTATCATCAATATCTAAATGAGAAAGTAAGAGAGATTTGTTTATAATGACATGACTTATGTGTTTATAGATTGGTCCCCTTGAGGTTTGTATAGCCCTGGCCGTACCTTGACACGGCTCCGCATTTAGCTGTCCTTTACTTAGGACATGGAACGTGTGACACGCACGGAATGTCTAACTTATAATTGTCTCTTCTTGCTACCGTTACACACAGAGCAGTAATCATAGGCATGTTATTGGTCGTCTTAGAATCACTGAAGATGTTGAATTTAAATATTGCCGGTGTTTCTCAAATTTCTCAAATTTGGTGTTGTTTACATTTGAACTGAATATCGAGGAGCTTTTATCTCCTCTTGGTAATCACTCATGGTCAATACGTCCTCTAGTGTAAGAGACCTTCTGTAATGTAAACATTAACTTCCACGGATTGGCTCAGAGCGAGTTCAGGTGTAAGAGTTAATGGAAAAAGCCAAGAGTGTAATGTGTTTGACATTAATATATGCACACACACACACTCACTCTCACACACACACACACACACACACACGGGCTATGTGTTAAAGGTTAGGGAATGTTATGGCAGTCTGCAGAAAATATTGCTCCCGTTTCTAAATGGCATGTTTTCTTGTTTTATGCTGTAACGTTTTCTGTAAACGTTAACTGATAACTGATGAAGTAAAAAGGTAAACTGTATTTGTGGCATCTGTAAAAGTTTGGACAGCTTTACTAAATCGTTACTCAGCAACCCAGTAGGCAGACGGTATTTCTATTCTTGATTAGGGAATTTTCAACCACTGTTCCCTGCATAAAGTTCCTAGTTTTTAGAGATCAGGGGACTGTGAGGGCCGTTCCAAATGATTCATGGTGGATTGTGAGGTATGCTTTGGATCACTGTTTTTTTTTTGTTTTTTTTTTGACTGGCTGTGTAACATTTGCGTCCAGGATTTGCTGAATATATTTAGTAGAATCCATTCTACCATCTAACAGTGGAGGGTTTATTGTGCGACTGGCTGTCATGCAACCCCAGAGCATTATACATCCACCCACATGTTTATCACTTGAAATATCTTCTTTCTATTAAATTCTACTCCTCTATATCATTGGTGATTGTGGCAAAATAGTTGAATTTTTATGTATTGTCATTTATTCCCAAATGGCTATGGCTTATCTATATGTTGTTTTGTATACGTCATGTATTCACAGGTAAGGGTTCCTTCTGATGACTCAGATCACGTTTGTGCGGTCGTGTTGGCGCACCATGACTCCTGTGTTAGGTGAACATTTCATTGTCCTGACAGCACACAGATAGTTTAATGTATAGTTAGATAGCTACAGTTAAATAGTTAGTGTGATGGTCTTCCAGATCTTGCCACAACTTCCTGTTTTCTTTAACCGCTAATTCTTTATGACGTTTCAAATGGTGGGAATTTGAGCTGGCAACAGTTGATGTCTTTTTATAGACAGCTGCTTAAAAGAGTTTGTTGTTGTTGAATGGTGGCATACGGTTTGAAGACTTTATGATGCTACAATGACACTTCTTGATCTGAATAACAATTTCTAACAATTCAGTTAAAGCCTATCAAGTTAAGTTTTGAGACAGTTTAAAGGATGTTCAAACTTTTGCACATGCCATAATTACTTTTTACATTTTTTTAAATTAAATTTTTTAATTTAAAATAACTTCCGAAAATCAACATTGGCAGAATCACTTTTCTTATAGTGATTCCATTGTGATTTCACTCGGGATGGATATTGAATTTCACCTTCATATATGAATGTAAGATGTTTTTTAATGAGCGACGTGTAATTTTATTTAATGCATCTATTAATGTTTTCATTATTTTTGTTGTTTTAGTTAAAAAGGTTTGTGATGACTTCAGCTTAGGAATGTTCTTTGGTAAAGGTGTGTTGCTCAATCATTTCAACATAGACAAACATCACAACAGAGACATTGAGGTGGGAGAAGTACAATGTGGAATCATCTTTAGCAACAGAAACCTGAAGAAAACTTTTATTTGTTTCAGACATCAACATCGCTTTAATTCATCGATGTTTGAGGGCATTTGTTTATGCACAGGGTCTCAGTACAGTTGAGGACTGGACTTTGACTTGGCTATTCCAACAACACAAGTTTTTCCCCTTTATATAGCCCTAAGCCCAAATCATCACTTCTCCTCCAAAATTCTTGACAGATGATATGAAATATTTGTGGTGACATGCTGTGAATGGTTATCGCCAAATATGGCAGACGATGTGCACGATGGACAAATTGGTTTCTCCACATTGCTTTCATCAGTCAAAAGACTATTGTTCCAGAACTCTTCTGGTTCAGATGCTATTTTGCAATCATGCAAAGTCACGCTGCCGTATTCTTTCTGGAGAGAAGGGTCTTTTTTGTAGCTACCCTTCCTTCCTGATAAACCCCATATTAATTTTACTATATAACCTAGATTCGTTTTATAATATCTACTTCATGACATTATTAAAATGAATTAAAATCAACTTCAGCTAGAAATAAATGATAGGATGTGAGTTTCGTATAGAGGAGTGTAACATTTCCCAGGTTTGGGTAGGGAATGAGGAAGCTGGTGGCAGCCTTGGAACAACTCAAAGGGTGTTTTATTCTTTATCTTTTACTTTGGATTTTATTTTCTAAACTTATACACGTGCACACGTGCATACACATGCACACACACACACGCGCACACACACACACACACAGCTTTCATGTCACTCTTGGCACAGTGGCCACTTCACGGCTGGAGCAGCTGCCGATCCACCATTTATGCATCGAGCTGGTCTTTAACGAGCTGCTCCTGATGGCTGCACAGCTGGATGTGAGTACCTGATGCTGGTTCTGGTGGAGGTTGGTGAGGGACATGAGCTCTCAGCCAGCAGTGAGCAGCACATGATTGCATCTCTTCTATCCAGTTTAGCCTGGGATTCAGCACCAGTGTAGCACTCCCCAGGTTTGAGAAGAGAATGAGAAAGATGGAACAATTTCAAAGGCATTTTATTCTTTATTCACACAAATGTACCCACACACTCATGGGTCTGGGCTGGTTCTCACTCTCTCTCTCTCTTTCTCTCTCTCTCTCTCTCTCTCTGCACTCATCTGTCTCCTTTGCAACACAGAAAATATATTATTTGAATTCCCCACAGACGTAAAATACCGCTCACCTTCTCCATCTCTGCTTTCTATTCACAAACTCGAGGCCCGGCTTCCGCAAGGAATAATGGATCAGACTTCAGATACAATGTTAGAGAGAAACACACTTTCCAGGGGAGAAATATTGAGTGTACTTGGATGGATACGGGAGAAGCCTGCAGAAATGTTGCTATGACAGTACGACTCCATTGGTGAATTGAGCAGTGCCGTACTGCTGTTCTGTGCTTACAGCAACACACAGTTTCCAGCAAGCCTTTGGGGACAATAACACATGGAAGGAGATGAGGATGTGAACAGAGCAACAGAGCAGGGCTTTGCACTTCCTGACCAGGATTCAAAGGGGAACACCAGGCTAACCTGGGATGCACAGCATACTTATTAACACAAGCTTATTTTCATCACTTATTCATTTTCTTGGTTTACATTGTTCTTAAAATTGGCAGCTTGCTGAAGGACTTTTTTTTTTTTTTAAATGTCCTGTTTACATATTTTCCATATTTTCTATATTTTATATTTAACACGAGTTGTTACTAGAGAAATTATTCTGTGTTAGAACAAGCCGTTTTCTAATTTACTTGTAAAGTTCATGTGTCATAGCTGTAATTATGGGAAATTAATCAACACGTTCGGAATCGAAAAAAAACTTTCAATTTCTGAGGCATCTGTAAAATAAGATCATATGTAATACATATCCTTTATAATGTTCATTATTCATCGTATACATTATTTATATACAATATTGCGCTTTCTCCCTGGCAGGAGCTCTATAAATATATACCACATTGTAGGCACATTATAGGCTTAACTGGTGTGCACTTTAATGCTTGCTACAGTGTGCTGTTTAACAATGGTGTGTGTGTGTGTGTGTGTGTGTGTGTGTGTGTGTGTGCACTCTGCAACTTGTTTGGGGTATTTTTGTATTGTTATTGGTATGCTATAATGTACTGCTATTTTACATTTTTTGTAAAGATAAATATGAGTCATATTTTGGAGATTTCTTGAAAATACTGTAGCTTTTGTAGATCAATTTCCATCTCTGGTTAATCAATTTTTTTCACAATATCTTTTTGGTTTTATGTCATAAATATATTTTGCGAAATATTTTAGATATATTTTGAAAACTTACCTGTTTTGTGTGTGTGTGTTTTTTTTTTTTTTTTTTTGTGGTTTGTTTTCTTCTGACAGTTGTTACATTCTTGAAGACTATATCACTGAATGTCTTCTTCTCATCTGTGTTAAAGATATCTGCTAGCAGCTTCACTGACTCAGTAGTAAAATATTTTACATTCCTAAGATGTACTGGGTGAGGAAGGTAGAAGAGAAATAAAAACAACGTAGAGACATGTTTAGGCTCAAAACGTAGGCGTGTTTGTTTTAATGTTGTGCAATCTGGACAAATACACTCTAACACTGCGTCACACTTTGAAACTTATTCCCTATGTTACCTGCCTCGAAATGCCTGGTTTCTTATGTGTATTAAATTATTATGTCAGTATGAACCATTTTGAAAGATGATTTTTTTTTAGAAGCTGCGAACAAAAAGAACGGTAGCATAGCGTGACAGGCCAGAGATTTTCTGGCCTTTTGAGAGGGAGAGGTGTGTTGCCCAGCTTGGATTGCATGTTGTGAGTCAGACCTTTTGATATGACTGAAGTTTATCCAAGTCTTCTATTTGCCCTTTAGCATGTTCGGTGATGTGATTCAGGAGGCTAGAGTACTGATGGAATTTTGTTCCATAAAGATGCTGTGATCGAGTGTAAATCGACTGGCTTCTTGTCACTTGAGTTACGTGTATGATGTACAGTATAACTTTGTTTTGCTTTGAAAATCGGTGCCACTGATCAAGTCATGTCAGGAGTCAAGAAGCTTTTATTGTCATTTCAACCATATATAGCCATAAACAAAAAGATAGAACTACATAAAACAAAACATAACTAAGGACAAAGCTAAGAGAGTCCTAGCCACATAAAGTGCATGTGTGCAACGTGGTGCAAACAGAGCAATACAGAAGACAAAAGTGCAGACAAGACAGTATAGACATTACAAGACAAGACATCAGACAATACACAAAGTCAGCAACGACCCGTTGAACATACTGTATATACTGTATATACACAATTTTGTTCTATAAGTTTATGATGTCTGCATTATTATGTACAAGACCATTCCCTACAAAGATACACTAAAATGAAT
>JAOTRN010000026.1:8774547-8787144 GCA_028566695.1 Bagroides melapterus | reverse complement strand
GGGTGGAAAGAACAAGAGTGACTAACTGTATGTTTATGTGCATTCCAGAGGCCTCTCTCAGAGTGAGGCAGAGTTGTGTTACCTGAACACAGCTAGAACTTTAGATCTGTATGGAGTAGAGCTTCATAGTGCACAGGTAAAACATCCATTGCATTGTGTCACAGCTTTTTTTTCAGTGCTTTCATTAGTCAATAAGAAGCGGGAAAGAGAATATATATATATATATAAAATAATTAAAAGTGCATGTGCTAATTGCCAAAATGATTATTTTTTAGGATGCTAGTAACCCATCTCTCTGGGTTGGGATTGCATCAGGAGGCGTGGCCATGTTTTGCAATTTGGTTTGTTCCAGTTTCTTCCCCTGGTGGGTTATAATCTAACAGCCCCTTTTTTTTTAATAACACTGTTCTAGCCTGCTTATTTTTACGACAAATCAGTATTAATATTTTTAGAAACTGTACACCGTTTTATTAAGAAGTGTCACGGCAGCGGTTTCGTGCCATTGCTATAGTGAAACTTTAAATATGACTAACGTCAGATCACATTTTATCTGTGGTTGTATTGAACGTTCAGCTGCTTTTCTTCAGGGTGTTTTCCCCAAAAGAAAAGCTTTACTGTGAAAACATGGTTCATTGTGTACTCTGACACAATTAAGAATGATTAATGTTTCAAATGTTTGCTTACAATCCTAACAGCTGATTTCACATGACTAGAGGAATTACAACACAATCCTTGGTTGTGTGAAACTGAACCTGGTCCCAGATTTTAAAGCTCTCTAAAGTGATTGGAGAATTTTGGCCGCACAATTTATTATACAAAACAAACATTATCATTTATTCAGCAAGGTTGAAGTTAGATATAATCATGTCTATATAATGGAGTCATTACTGAAATACTGTTTACTCATTAAAGTACATCTCTTTCCCTAATGTATCTCTCAGGATCAACATAATCAAGATTTCTTTCAAAAGGAAGAGATTCTTCATTCATCTTCGGCGGAAACATGTAAGTTTCTGGAAGAATCTGTGAAGTACGGTGAAAGAGAAAGAGTTTATGTTTATGAGAAAGTCTTTATGCTTTTATGTAGGGGGAGGTCGGCCAGCAAGTGGTGTCTCTGTCCATGCCCAGCTCTCGTTCTTGTAAAAACCTCTGGAGATCCTGTGTGGACCATCACACATTCTACAACAGAAAAAACTTGCATGCTGTCGCCAAACCTAGGTACATTTCCACACTGGGAAGTCGATCTATGATTTGTGGTTACGTTTTGTTTTTGGGTTCCAGCAGTGACCTTGTCTCTGGATGTGTCTGTGTTTGAAGGTCTGTCCCTCTGTATCGGAAACTAGTAGGTGAGGTGACGTGGAACCCTTTAATAAAGTCTCTTTCCACTGAACATCTGGAAACCAAAAGTCTCCCCTCCAGATCTCCACCCAGTACACCTAACTGGTATTGCGTTTATACTGGTATTGAGTCTATACTAATTATGAATAGGATACAGTGGTTTGACGATTGAATTTTGTTACTGTTTTAGGCGTGGTCCTCGTATGCGGCACGATTTCCGTAAGCCCCGCCCATCTTCTGTAGACAACCTAACTAATGACATGAGTTATGTGACTGAGAGTGAAGATGTCTTCTATACTTACAGGTAAACAATGGTCCTTGCCTGCTCTCCCTCTCTCTCTCTCTCTCTCTCTCTCTCTGTGTACTTTATTTACTATAAACTATTGTTATTCAGCTGCTCAAGCTAAAACAGTTCATATGTGTTTAATGAAGGAAACCACAGGAGGATGAGAAGCCCATCAGTCTTCACTCCCAGTCTGAGGACAACACTTTGGATGAGGAAGACTGGCAGTGTCTCTCGGATAAGGTAAGAAGACGTTTATATGGATCAAATAAGGAAAGCAGATAGAAATTTTGGGTGCTATATCGGATTGGTTTAAATGGTGCCATGAATGTAGCCACCATGCTCTTTTAGGGCTAGAATAATCACAATAATGTACTAGGATACACATACTAGCTAACCTACAATCTCAGATTCATGCCTGCTGTCAGAAAACTATAAACAATAAAACTAATGTCACTTTTACCTCTGATTTATTCAGAACCAATATGCATTTGTTTAGAGCACAAATAAAATATTGTAGGCACACACCCAACAAAAACTAGTGGATTTGGGAAAAAAGAATGAATTCTATCTGATGCTGTAACAAATGCAACATTTGTGTCCAGTTTTTTGGAACTCAAAATGTGCATATATAGTGTTGAATCTAATTGTCTTGTATTTTTTGTTTTTATTATTTTATATAATTATATATTTTTAATATATTTACCCTGTTGTTATATTATTATTATTATTATTATTATTATTATTATTAAATAGAAGAGGAAGAAGAAAAGTGATAATAATAATAATAATAATAATAATAATAATAATAATAATAATAATAATAACAACAACAACAATAATTATACTAATTTTTTTTTTCCTAAAAACTGCGCGCAAAACTGATCGCACAGACCAAAGTGTAAGGCCTAGAAACTTGACTTTTTGAGGGAATAGTGGTTCTTCACCGATCTACTACAGTGCAGAGTCCCGCCTCGATTGTCCACACGATGGCGCTACAGTGGTCAAAACATTATATTTGACGAAAATGGCCATACATTCTGAACGGTTTATTATAGACTCCAGTTTAATTAAAAGTCGAAGAAAACATAAATCATATATGAGCAGTTTCGAAACAGCACCACCTACTGGTCACTAGATATGCACAATTTTTATATTTGCTTCCGTATAACTTCTAATTTGTCCTTGAATAATTGAAGCAGCATTATGAGATACAGTGAGTCCTACCAGGTCACCTGATACCCAGTTTTACTATTTTGAATTGTGTTTTAAAGCTGTATTTTATAAACATGTTAATTTCCAGTTTAAAGGTTTTCCGGGTATAAATATAGATATTTGTCATTATATTTGCAGTATAAGTGACTTTTGTGTTTAAACTGCTTAACAACGTCACGTTGTTAGCTTAGTAGTTTTAACAAAGAAAATATTGGATCAGTGTCAAATGATATTGATGGTTTTGGTGGTAAAGAAACAGTGGTGTTGTGCCTTCTAGAAACAGCACTAGCTCTATAAATATGTGCATCAAATGTTGTGGATTTTTTTTAACCTCAAACTCTATATGAGAATTTTGCGCTTTATAACTAACTGCTAATGCCCAGCAGATCCATCTGGCTGACCATTTAAGCACAGTCATTCATGCTACTATTTACTATTTACTAAAGACTTTAGTCAACACACTAGGTGTGAAATAAACCTAAATGAACCCTGATGCAAATTCTGGTTTTGATGTTGAAGAGCGACTTATTATCCTTTACTTCCTCTTCTTTTTGTAGCAGGATATGGAAGCTGATGGGGAGCTTCTGCTAATCAGATTCAAACCAGACAACGATGGCAAGTTTGGTTTCAATGTCAAAGTGAGTGTATTTTGTGTATTTATGTATTTGGTTTGTTTTTGCTGGTTGCATTACACCATGTGTACTACTGATCGGTTCTTTATTTTAGGGAGGTGTGGATCAGAAGATGCCTTTGGCGATCTCTCATGTAAACCCTAATTCTCCGGTAAGGAGTATGAACAGATTAGATTTGCATTTTCTCACATCACAAAGTGTGAGACTTCGTGTAACTCTGCCTGTCTGTCGCAGGCCGGTCACTGTGTCCCTGCATTGCTGGAGGGAGATCAAGTGCTCTTGATAAATGGACGTGACATTTCAGAACACACACATCAACAAGTGGTCATGTACATCAAAGCCAGCAGAGAGTCCCACAGCAAGGAGCTGTCACTGCTCGTACGCAGAAAAGGTTCGTCGATCCACCGTGAAAGTGAACGTTGCTCTTGTGAATGTGTGAGAGATCATTTAGCTTAGCTTGTTGTTTTTCTTGATTAGGCCTTAACTTAGTTTGGAACAGTTTACTTTCATCTCATCTCTGTTGACCAGATTTAGCCATATAAATATCCATATGAAAGGAACACCTGCAAATCTGCTAATTTATTCAAGGAATCCAGTTAGCCAATCATGTGGCAGCAGCACAGTGCATACAGTCATGCAGATACAGCTCAAGAGCTTCATTCACACCAAACATTAGAATGAAAGAAAAGTGTGATCAGTGACATTAACTGTGGCACACTAAACTCCAACCCCTATATACATGCCAGCGTGGTCCGGGTAACTTAGCACGGCCAGTGGTTAAAGCGGACAGTACTATGAGGAAATGCAATTGAATTATGCTAACAGCCAGTTGACGACTGCTCGGGATATAAAAAAAAAATCAGTAGGTAGCTGAAGAAATGATGAGAATCCTTTGGTCTGTTGTCTGATAAGTATGAGATAAGAAATAGAAAGGGAAAGGTAACTATGACTGAGATATTTAGTGTAAATTCTGTGCTGTAGATCACTTCCCTGCAGGATTGGAGGGGTGAAAAGGCAGCAGTTGGCCCACTATTGATTAATTAAGGTTTTTTTTTGTGCTTACAGGTGTCTCTTTGCGAGCTGAAACCTCACTACAATTTCCAGGCAGTTTTAGCCTTCAAGAAGAAATTCCTCCATCTCCTGGTCACCCATCTGGTGAGACACTAGAGGAGTCGATGAACCGTCTGGACAGGGGATTGACCTCTGGCACTTTGCTTATGCAATTCGAGGTAAGGAATGACAGGCATGTTCATGTGTGATTTTGCCCTGGGCATGTCTGCCTGAAGTGTGTGTTCAAATTGGTTGATGATCCTTGCATGTGTGTGTTTTGATACAGAAATTATACAGGAAGAAAGCAGGACTGTTAATGTCTTGTGCAAAGCTGTCTGAGAACATGGAAAAGAATCGGTACAAAGATGTATTACCGTGTAAGTTTCTTCAGACGATGTCAAAAAAAGACATGTTTTTTTCTTCCTGACAGGCAAAATTATGTGAGTATTGAGCTGATTCAAAATACTGGAAATGGCATTATCACAATAATTATGGTTTGTGAATTTTTATGGTACAGTCAGTGATTCATTTATTGTCATTGCATTTTTAGATTCTTTTTGTCAGCATGTCCATAAGAGTGTTTGTATCTCAGCCGGAATGTCTTTTGTGATTATGAATGATCTATGTTATGATTGCAGACGCATAGACCATAGAGATGTGAGTGGATTACAGTTATAGTCAACTGTCTCATTTTAGTTTATTGTGTTCCAAGCTTCTGTTTCTGTTCAGTCAAAATGCTCTTTAGAAACTAGTTTGATGAGGAATTTTTAGATAATCCCTAATTCACCATTTCCTCATTCTTTATCCTGCCTCTAACTCTACTTCCATTAGATGACATCACCAGGGTGGTGTTACAGACGGAGGAGGATAATTACATCAATGCGAGTCATGTGAAGGCTAGTACACACACACACACACACACAAACACACACACCCCAACACCACAAATTTGTGTACTTGTTCATACATACCCTACAGTTAAAGATCAGGATGTTGTTTTAGACTTTACATTTCAAAATGTAATACAAGTACTGTTTATAGAGATAAATATATATTGGCTTTCCAAAAGAAGTCTGCAACCTAGATTATAGTAACTCTGCATACGCACTAGCGAGCACCAATAAGCTTCAAGTCCATTATAAAATGTCAGCAGTCAATGGTACACTATATGGGCAAAGGTGCACTATATGGCCAAAACTTTGTGGATACCCGACTATCACACCTATATGTGGACCTTTACCAAAAGTGTTTCCACAAAGTTGGAAACAAACAACTGTATGTGAAGTTTTCTCTTCACTGGAACTAGAATTGTTTGCTGAAATTGTTATTCAAGAATCGTTCTTTAGATTCCACGGGTCTGACCGCAACCCTACTGAGCACGTTTGAGATGAACCGGAACACAGACTGTTCCCCAGTGCTCCTCACCCAACATCAGTGCCTACGCTTACTAATAGTCTTATTGCAAAATGGTAAATCTTTACAGCCATGCTCCAAAATCTAGTGGAAAACCTTATCTTCTTGGCAGTTATAATAACCTCCATTCTTCCAGGAAGGCTTTCTGCTTGATTTTGGAACATAGCTGTGAGGATTTGCCCATTCAGCTCAAGGGCATTAGTGAGTTTGGACGCTTTCCAGTTCATCCCCAAAGTGTTGAGTGAGATTGAGTTCAGAGCTGTGTGCAGGCCACAAGATTTTTTTCACACCATCCTTGGCTACAATTTTTTTCATGGATCTCATGTTGAGCACAGGTACATTGTCAGGCTGGAACATTTTAAAGCCCTTAAAGTTCAGTAAAAGGAAATCGTAATGCTACAGACATTCTATTTATGGTTGAGTCTTCATCAGCGATCATTTGAAGACTTTGGCGGGAAGGAATTACTGAACTCAGAAACTCTCATTGACACTATCCATTAACACCTGCATTGCAGTGAATTTCCTGCAAGAACTGTAGGGTTTTTATTACAGATTTATAATTTGGGACTATTCAAATATTATTGGCCTTCTGGTGGTCCAGCGGCAGGATCCCGTGCTCTCGTTGACAGAGCCCAGGTTCGATTCCCCAGCAGGAAGCTAAACAGCTAACTCTCAGTGCTGGGCCCAAGCCCAATAAAATGGGAGGGGGTGCTTCAGGAAGGGCAATCCAGCAAAAAAACTTAATATGTGGACCACGAAATCCGCTGTGGTGACCCTGAGCAGGGAGCAGCTTAAAGAACAACATAATATTCGAACATCATGTCAATATCATGTATGAGATATGTGACCACACATTTTTAAAATTCACTGTGTTTGAAAGGTCATATTTCTTTCTGCTTCATCCAACATCTAACAAAATATAAGGAATAATCCACGTTGGGATGACTATATAAAGCAGGGGAGGGCTTTTATACTCTTTGATTCTAATCTAATTTGTGTTTTTTTGAACTTCTACAATAGTGCTCTTCCGTTTAATACATAAAACAATATTCCTAACATTAATTTGTGAAATAAATGAATCAAACCAAAGAGACGATTGAAACTTTCTCTCATAACCCCATGTATCATAACCCCTAGTATGGGAACCCCTGACCTCCTAGGAGCCCACATTCTACACAGCAATTCACCTTCAATCAAAATGAATGTGAAAGTGGCTGTTTATTAGAACAGTCCTTCAGGAGCCACCAGAGAAAACACTTCCTTAAACGATAATTGTTCCTCTTCCTCCACTTTCAGAATAAACATTACCTTGGATAACTTCAAATAAATCTTTGTTAGTGGAAAATAACTGACATGCTGTGGAACAGAAATATTTTTTGCAACCAGTTGTTCCATATGAACCGTGTTAAAGATTGTGTCATTCACATAGCCCTCATGTCCCCAGTCACCTCCTTTGAGATTTTTGGCTATAGCACAAGTTACACTGCATCCAGAAAACACAATATGGGACTTTAGAGCACACCCATCTGATCCATCTGGAACTCCAGGCTGTGGTGACACAATCTATAGCATCATTTTCACTAGAATCTTACCCCAGTGTAAAAGAAAAGCAACACAGACACAGAAAATGGTCGTACACTTGCCATTGGATAAAAACCAATATAAGACACTTCAGTAAAAACCCATTTTAATACCCCTGACCAACACATGCACACTATAAAAGCAAAGACACAGACTGTGTCACAGAGATAACACACAGTCACACCACACTCCCAACCAGACAAAAATACACTTCCCTTTGTGAGAGCGCTAAAATGATGTTTGAATAGTTAATAATAGTTATTCTTACAAATAATAAAGAGTAAGAGCGGCTCCAGTGTGCTATTCAACAGCCTCACTACTGGTCTTACAAGTGACTAATACAACAGGTTTGGCTAATGTTCCCTACTTAATAAAGAACACTCAGACATTTTACAATGAAGGCAAAACCATGTCAAACTCGACGCAATCGTTAGTGCCTACCGCTGTGGACTTCGCATTACACAATTTTTGTTTTTAACCCCATCACTGCCTGGCTTTATCCCAAGGTTACTATAGCTGTGTTTTCTGTTCAGGTAGACATCTGACCACAGCCTCATTCTTTTTGAAGAAGAAACAATTCCCAAATCTGCTCTTTTTTTCTTCTACATTTTGGTGATCTCACCACCTGTCAAACACCTTTTCTTTTTCTTAAGTAAGCCATACATAAAATGCATAAATAAGTACTTAAAGGACCAGCTAACTCTTTTTCAGATTTCCTTGTAATATCAAAAGCTGAACTGAGTGTCAGGAACAAAAACTAACAGAGACGTTGCAGGCTGAGGAACTGTCCTTATAGATGATTCCATTTTTAGTTTCTTTAAGTTCTCGGGCCTCACACTAACGTTTCTGATCTTTTTTTGGGTCTGATTTTAATCTAATTTCGGGTATTTTTTAAGAGCTTGAGTCTCCCATTCAGTTCATGGTAGGCTGGCAGTTGGAAGCCTTGAAAGCAAGAAATTTCAATTCTTTGCTCACCTTTCTAGGTGCATTCATGCCTCATTTATCAATCGAGTCCATCTAGGGTAAGTATCACACTGCCCCATGCTCACTTTATGAATTTCTGTGGCAGAAGAGCAGCAACCAAAAGACAATTAATGACAAGGGTCTTCCAAGGGTATTAAAATACTCTGTGGTCTCAACAATGTTTTTTGGCATAAACTCTGAAGTAAATCTAATAGATTTCTTCAAATGAATGCTAAATATAAGTGCATAGAGTGTATCTCTTTCTATTGTAAGAAGTATTGCAAAGATTTTGAAAAGGTAACAGGGAATTTTAGAGTGGATTATGTTCTTACATCAGAAATATTGGCCTACCTGGTTTACAATACAAAGACCGAGAAAACGAAGAAAAAATTGTTTTCCTAGTTTCTAGTCTTTTGTCTGGTTTTTAAGATACAATTGGGCTGGATATTTTGCTGAAACCTGACAACGCTGGTCTATGATATAACTTTCATTCAGAAGGAGCTTCTAGACTCTATGCTGGATGACGGTCTGTTGTTGACCCTCAACTGTCTCTTACAGCTAAACTGACATAATGTATGCACTTGCAGACACACGTTCTGAGAAAACAAAATAAATTACAAATTACCAAAAACCATGACCAATGACCAGCTACTGGTTTACTTCTTATCTTACAAATTAATCTCACATCTATTCAGAGCCTTACCAGGTTTGAGGCAGCTTTAAATGCTTTAATTTAGAATCAGCTCAACTCAAACATGCTCCCTGTGGAGAGTGAATATCCACACGGGATTCCTCTAAAAAGAAAAAAAGAAAAAGAAAAAAAAAAAAAAGTCAAAAAATAAGAGAGAGAGAAAAGAACAAACCAAAACAACAGTGTCCCTAGGGATGGACTGAGTCTAAGGGACCTAGCAGTTACACTGCATGGTGCTACAACCCTTAATGGTTGAAACTGTTTTAAATGACTCACCCACACTCTGATTTTAAGGGGGGGAAATGTGAAAACTTCCAAGATGATCTCATACAAGTCCCTAGGTTTTATTAGGAAATTTATGTTGAGAGAAGAAACAGTGGGGAAAATGATGAGAAGCAATTCTACTGTGGTAGGCTTGGTCAAAGAGTTAGGGTGTGAGAATGAATGTACCTATAAAATTAGCAGCTGTATTGTAAGAGTTTATTTAAAAAAAATCATTTTATAATAAAAATAACAAATAAGATAGACCTGCTCATTTAAATGTGTAAGGTATCCAGGTAAAATGTGTAAGGTATCCAGGTAAAAGTAATAAAGCATTCGAGTCACACCACAGGAATTGTATGAGTCTTACCCTTCTTTTATTTATTCATTTAATTTATTTATTTCCCAGCCATTTTTTTAATCTCTTTCTAACTTTCCCTAGCCAATTTGATATCCTGCCTTTTATACTTTGTTGACAATAACATTTTATACATTTTATATCATATACCTTTTATACATAATGTCTGTAGACTCTCTGCATTGTTGCCATTCCAATGTATCATATAGTTTTTGTTTTCCAGTTGAGATGATGGATAAAGTGCACAAACTATTGAGCACAATTCTAAATGAATAGGAGTAAGAAGTTTCATTAAATAAATTGTAAATATTTAAGAAACAACAGGCTTGAAGCTGGTGTTTAGTTGGTGATTAAACCTAGCCTAGACTATTTTCTACAAGGTCTATGATCCTCTCAGAGTGACATGAGGGATTTATAGTATGTAGATTTGAAATCAAGGATCAGGTTTAGATGGAAAATGCTATAATGTGTGTGTGTGTGTCTGTGTGTTTTAGACTGAGCCAGCAGGTACCACGTTATGTTATCTGGCAGCGCAGGGGCCTTTACCCAACACGTGTGCTCACTTCTGGAGGAGTGTATGGGAACAGGAAGCCAATGTGATCATCATGCTGACCACACTGACTGAGAGAGGAAGGGTACGTACCACAAACAAGCTCTGACAAACATAACGAGCTCAACAAACACACTGCAAGCATACACATCTCCACTGACATAATTCTAGAGAACTGTATTTGCACATTACACACAGAAGGAGCCTATTCAGCTACTATAACACACACACACACACACACACACACACACAGTTTAATTGTGACTGCTGTATTCTTGAGCTCAGCTTGACTGTTGCTTGGTAACCATTTGGTCTAAATTCTTTCCTAGGGTGATTTGATATTTTGTGTGTGTGTGTGTGTGTGTGTGTGTATGCATGTGTGCTTTGCTTAATAATCTTGGCACTGTTTTAGACCAAATGCCACCAATACTGGCCTCATCCTCCTGAAGTGAAGGATTATGACTACCTTCAAGTGTGCTGTCATTCTGAAGAGTGTAACCTCGCCTATGTCACTAGAGAGCTAACGCTCACACACACTCAGGTAAAATACACACACGGTTGTGTGAAGTGGAAACACCTGATTACTCTAGGTCTCTGCTTAGTTATTTACTTTCAGAAGAAAAATCCCTAAAAGTTACCTGAAGCTACCTAAAACTTTGAGTACACTCGTACAGTGTGACTGCGTAAAGCAGATTTTTATGTTTGGTCAGAGTTTGTGTAATGTAAATTATTTTTTCCTTATTTTCATCTCACTGTTAATAAAACAAAACAAAACAAAAACCTTTATACCTTCAGCCAACATTTGTTGCTATTTCTATGTGTACCTGTGTGTACATGAGTGTTTCTCTGCATGTGCGCTCACACGTTTTCACAGGCAACACCGCAGGACCAAATACACACATACATACATGCACACATACACACATGCATGATGATTGCTGGAGAACAGAGACCCATCTGTTGTAGCTGTTGGTGGGAGTTAATCTGAGCACGGGCAGCAGACGGAGGTTATATCACACATTCGTTGGCCATACACCATGCGTGTTTGTTTGTTTATGCCTGGGTGAGTGGAGATGGAAAGGTAGATTAACGCATGAGACCACAATCAACTGACATGTTTTTACTACCTCGTGACCTCCTCGCTGTAGCAATTTTCGCGGACGTCGCATCGAAGCCGTGCGAATCTGCGGCTGTGTTTGCAGCCTCTAGAACATCGTAACAGTTTTCCCTGCTGTAGTAACCCTGTTTGAGTTCTTTAATGGTCTTTATAATTATAATACAGAAGGATCAGCTGTAGGGAAACAAAGAACGGGGCAAGCAATCAGTGTTTGTCGCCTTCTAAGTCATCTGTTGTCACATTTAGTGGCGTCATCAAATTGGTGCCTGAAGAATCGAAATTAAGCCTGAAGCTTATAGCCCTCATGGATTACGTCATAAATTATCAAAATATTGTTAGTTTCTAGTTATTCAGATCTGACATAAGTCACTGTAAAAGTTAACACTGGTCTGGTGTGTATTAATAAAGAGCGCGGTAACACTATTGTACTCCTGTCAGCAGGAAATTAAAATTTGTAAGGCATTACTCTGCTATAAAACGATTATGCTAATTAATCAAGATATATTTGTCACTGTTGTGACTTTTAATTGCTTCCGTTCTTCCAAAGTGTGTTATTGATTAGAAAACTGACGGAACATATACTTTTTTTCCTGGCTTAGTCCCAATAAATGTTTAGAAACATGTAACATTGCATGCCACATTTAATCATAGCCATGTGTATGGAAGAGACGTGCTGTAGATCTCTCGGCAGTTAACTGCGTGCAGGGGCGTGTCTGCAATGTACCTGTTTTTGTGTTCTTGTTTTCCGCTTCAGTATCTTTGCAATCTAGTAGGGAAAAAGGAACGTGCCCCGACATGTATTTTCCATTCAGCAAACACACACTCTCTCTCTCTCTCACTCTCTCTCTCTCTCTCTCTCTCTCAGTTGGGTGAACAGCGCTCCATCACGCACCTACAGTATGTGGCCTGGCCAGATCATGGGGTCCCAGATGAGTCTTCAGACTTCTTGGACTTTATCCAGGCAATGAGAAGCAAGCGAAAGGGCACTGAACCACTTATGGTCCACTGCAGGTAAACACAAACAGAAAATTACTGGCCCCCATCAAGATGATGAGCAAATAAACAACACAAATAATTTTTCCACTCAACCAATTAGAGAATAAACTAAACTTTAACAAACATCATTCTTAATTGTTTCCTCCCAA
>JAOTRN010000026.1:8584143-8596272 GCA_028566695.1 Bagroides melapterus | reverse complement strand
GACAGACAGACAGACAGAGAGACAGGTCACAGCAATCGGAGATCTACTACACACACAATTTTGCTTAAAATATTAAAGAAATGTGTCATCTTTAACTTATTATTATAGATATTATGTCTTTATCTCCCTGAACTATTCACAGTTCCAGAAATGGCCAAATGTTTGCCTGCCACTGTACTTAATAAAATTAATGTATACAAAGCTTTAATAAGTAAATAAATAAGTGCATGCACATCAATTTAATTCAGTTTGATTCATTACAATTAAATTAGTTTTACAGACAAGGCCATAATTTATGTATTCTCAGATCCTTTTCAGTTCATCATGACAGTAAAATGCAGTTATGGTGAAATTACTAAAATTGTGGTTCTTTGGGAACTTATTTTCTATATTAAAGAGCAGGGTTTTTTTTTGCAGTCACCTGTTTAGGAACTATTTTGAGACACTGCTGTGGTCCTGGTAGACACTGACTGGTCAATAACTCACAATATTATTTAGTGGCACTAGACTCTCATATTTTTCTAGTGCATTCGAAATTTCCCCACTGTGGGACGAATAAAGGTTTATCATATCTCTTATCTTATCTTGACTTTTACACATTGGCAAATATTTTTGATTCAATAAACAAAGTGTGTGATCATGCTCCATAGTTTGCAAAACTGCCTGATTTCAGTGGCCTTTGATGCTTAAATGCTCCTGGAGAGATCTTTTTATCTGTTCATGGTCATGTAAACTTATAATTTACAGGTGGTGTTAGTTACTGCAAAACTGAGCCATAGGACTTCACAAGTCAAGTCAAATAAGCGTTTTTTTAATATCGCACTTAAAATTCAGCAAGTGCCAACCAACATGCCACACAGAACAATCAACTGTCTCTAAATCAAACCATTCTACAATTTTGCATCAGCATTAGAAAAGGTTAGTAGATCAATTTTCTGGTGGAAGAAAGGGGCCAAAGAAATGTAGCTTGAAATGTAGAGCTGTAGATGATGGCACAACAAAGTTGACTAAAATAAAGGGAATTGCAGTAATCTACTGTACCTGGGAAGAGAGTAATGGATGTGTGTTGTGAAAATAATTACATCTCACAACTTTAAGTGCTTTTTTCGAAGATTTGGGGCAGAATCATAGAAATACAGTGCCTATCTTTTTGTAAACAAAGTTAAGGATGAACACAGTAACAAATACAGTAACTTATGTTTTATTTGGATCCAGTTGAAGAAAGTTTTTTGACATCCAACATGTAATGTTCATGAGGGAGTCAAAAATGAGCCTGAGAGACTTTATCAACTGGTTTCAGTGGAAGGTGCAGCTCCTAGTTGCCTACTAAGTGTTCCTCAAGTATTTTCTGATTATCTTTTTGTAGAATAAGGACTAGAAAGCATTGGAACTTTAGGGGGACCATTTGGAGTGCACTATGTAACTTGTATTGTGTGAAACAAGAGAGTATGATGCACCATATCATCATACTACTAATTTTGTGCTGCATCGAAGTCATAGCTTTATAATTTAAGAGCTCAGTTCCCAGACCTCTGTCGATTGACTTACCCTGTTTTTTTTTTGTTTTTTTTTGGTACAGGTTTGGCCATTTGAATGTGTCTCACATCTTGCTTGAGAATGGAGCAGAGATCAATGGCAGGAATCGCATGGGAGCTAGTGTACTTACTATGGCAGCACGTGGGGACCACACACATGTTGCTAAACTCCTCCTTGAGCATGGAGCATTTGTGGATGACTTTGACCACCTTTCTGCAGCTGAAAGAAATGCTAATGGGAACAACAGTAACCTCAGTGATAATGGGAAGAACTTTTTGGATATCACCTCTTTATTGGTTAGTGCTCAGCACGGTCATGAGGCGATGGTCAGACTGCTTTTGGAATGGGGAGCTGACGTAAACTTTTCACAGAAGACCACAGGTTGGAGCGCTCTAATGTTAGCCACATTAAGTGGGAAGGCTAGTATAGCTCAGCAGCTAGTGGAGAGAGGCGCTGATCCTGATCACCTTAATGTTCTGTCCAAAACAGCTTTTGAAGTGGCACTACATCTTAAACAAAAAGAGGTGAAGAGTTATCTGGATTCTATCACCACTGTTCGTCCACAACCAGGTAAGAACGGTAGATGAAAGGGAAATGGGATGCGGGATGACGTTCTGTTTGCTCATGTGATACTGACTGGTCTGGGTAGCTGTCAATCTATTCTGTACTGGTGACCTCAACATTCATACAGACACCATTTGTATGCCTGTTGATCTCTTGTGGAAGACACTCTGGGGTATATCTTTAAGGATTGAATTGCATTCATCTTGCATGCAGTAAATTTGGTGACCAGTTTGTCACCAGTTTGCCTAGTCTGAACAGTTTGCTTAAATTTTGTCAAAACTAAATATTGCAATCTTGACTGAGTTTGCACAGTAGGACAGAAATAGAGCCGGATTTTACACAGTAGAGATCTTGGAGTCAGAAGGCATGTGCTGTAGAAATGGCCAGTCAGACAGTGGATCTGCCTGATGCCTATCCCTTGCTTCATGCCGGTAGCATACATATTGAGAGCTATTACTTGAATTGCAAAGTAAGGTGGTGCATCAGACTGCCTCTGGGTGATAAACACAGCATTATAAATTCATATGCTCATTAATAGGCCTACTATTTGTTAGCTAGCTGACAGTGGCAAATCCATCATGATACCGACAGTAACGTAAGAATAAGTAGCTAATCACATGTACCAACTGAAATGTATCTGTTAAACTTCACAAATTCACAAAACACTTTGTATGAAAAATTATGTTGTGAATGCACAAAGTGTAAATTTCTACTGCAGCCATTATAGGGTCACAGCGTCATTCTGGCTTTACTCTGTTTCAGGCTCCACTCTTATACACATTTATTAAACTAAATAATGTAGTGGTACCACCACCATGTTTCACTGTGGAAGTTGGTTTTCACTGACTGATGTGAATACTGCTTTGTGCCGAGTGATTTTATTGTCTGTCACTTAAACACATTAAAACCGAAGGGTATTCCTACAAACTATAAAAAGTAGCCCAAGACAAAAGTCCTTTCAACCCAGACTGGACATATTTTTCACTTTGTGAAGTGACGGCGCAACTGGCAGGTATAAACTGCTTACTTTTACAAACCTGTTAGCAAAAGCAAATAATTTGATAAATGGGTGCAATTTTAGTGTTTTGACTTAGAAATTCAATAGGCAGGTTATACTTTATTTTTATTCTTTTATTTTTTTTTTTAAGTAAGACTGATTGGTGTCTTGTGCAATTTATCGGTTCACACAAGAACAAAGATGTTTAAAAAAAAAAAGTGAAAATATTTTGCTTATGAGAAGATGCACTGACTCAAATTCACTGAAATAGGAGGAGTGGAATCTTGTTTTTATCTGAAAGCATTTACTGTAATGAACCTGATGAAATTTAGAACTCCCACAATTGTTACATATACACATAAATTTATATATATAATGTATAATGTATATAATGTGTCTGCGAGCGTGTGTGTGTCTTTGATTAAAAAAAGGCAACCTCACCTAGAAAAGTATTTAGGCTAAATTACACTTAGGTGTTAGTGACCATCTATTAACCATAGTACTGTGCTAATATATCTTAATTACAGATATGGCTATTTTTCTGGCAACATATCTAAATATTTTATAACGTATAGAGTACAGTGGGCCTTATGCCAAGCTCACAAAATAAACAAATAACACCTATGCATTCACTTATTGAGATGTGTGGTTAAATATGGTGATTATAAATATTTTTCTGGTGTTTTTCTTTCTCTCCTTTTCCCACTAGATGATGAGAAGAAAAGGCCAGATGTTTTCAGTGCTCTAAAGCTAGGTGAGGACCACGGAAGATGATGAATGTTTTAAAATAACCCACTGAATAGGGCTTCACTGATGATACATTTATTCATATCATAGTGTTGTATTAAAATGAATTGAAATTGAATTGAAAATGAATTGTGTGTGGGTGTGTAATAGGGAATGCTCAACTGGTGAAGGAGATATTAGAGGAGGATCCATCCCAAGTGAACATGGCTAATGCAGATGGGGCGTCACCTTTAATGATCGCAGCTGTGAGCGGGCTGTTGGAAGTGGTGCAGCTTCTGGTTGAGAGGAACGCAGACATAGACAAACAGGATGGGGTCCATGGCTGGACAGCTCTTATGCAGGCAACATATCATGGGTAAGGCTTGAATCTTTTTTTGAATACTAGTTTACTAACAATTTACTAATAAATAAAAATTAAAATGGCCAAATATTTTGCCATTTTCTGCCATTATAGACACACAAAATAACATCTAAGGCATACGTGATATTTAGCATTTAGTTCTGCTCTTTTTTTCCTTTACAGAAATAAAGATGTGGTGAAATATTTGCTGAGTCAGGGAGCTGACGTAAACCTAAGAGCCAAGAATGGATACACAGCCTTTGACTTAGTCATGCTATTAAACGACCCAGGTAAGAGTGTAGAGTGTGCTTATTGTGAGGTACTGCTTTGTAAACATAATAATCTCACTTTTTTTCTGGAGTGAATGCATAAAAAAAAAATCTCTGTTCTTTTCTCTCCCAATTCTTCTCTCTCTCTCTTACTCAAGACACTGAATTAGTGAGACTGTTGGCTGCTGTGTGTATGATGGTAGATAAAGACAAGAGTAGGCACAGAGACAAGATCTCTACCAAGAAACACCTGTCTCCCAGTGTACTTGCACCACCAGATGATAAAGGAGGCTTAAAGGTGGGGCTTTGTGCACATTTCATTTCTGTGTGCTATACTGGTCTGTAATCCTGCCTCAACATCATTTAAGTCATTACAAATTATCTTGCTTAGCTGGAATATGGCCCCTTAAAAACAGTTATTGCACAGGCTTTCAAACAACCTTAGGATCAACTCTTTTGTTCTCTTTCTTATCTTCATTTCCTCTGCAGTCCTGGTGGAACCGCATGTCCAATCGCTTTCGAAGACTGAAGCTAACACACACACTAAGGCATGGTCTCCCTGCCAATCGCTTAGCTCCATTCCATGATAACCCAGGGGTTCTGCTGGATGCTACCATGAAGGCAGAGAACAGAACAGACACAAACAGCACTGAACAAAGTGGTACAATTGTTTCTCCGGCTGGAACACCTTTGGATGATCTCACCATTGCATGGACCGATAAGAGTAAAGACAGCGGTAAGCTGCTGTTCATGATTTTAGGGATTGCTACTCTTCATTGGAGTAATACTTATTCCGATTGATATTTCTTGTTTATAACCAGCCATGAAAAACAATGGAGAGAAAAATCTAATGTAATTTGACTTAATGCTTAAGAAAATTGAACCAATGTTGAACACGTGGGATATTTCACTATATAAACTGCTGGATGGATTTCAATTTGTCATGAAACATACAAGATTTATGAAGAATGTAAGTCAGTTATGGTATTCTTTGATTTCTTTGAAGGTCTTGGCAGAAACAGCAGTGACAAAGATGACTTTTTGATAACTACAATGGTAAGCATTTTCATGACCTCTCGTGGATTTGTATTCCTCTTTTGCAGTAAGTATAATTATCTCTCCATTTAGCTGAGAAATGGTGCACCTCTGACTCGCCTGCCCAATGACAAGCTTAAAGCTGTTATCCCACCATTCCTGCCTCCATCCAACTTTGAGCCATGGAACTCAGACCGCTCACGGGTTTTGAAAGAGGGAGGGAAGACAAGCGAGCAGTCTCGTCTGACTATGCCTCAGAGACCAAGCAAAGCCAACTTCAACACCAGTGGAAACTCTGATATTGTAAGTGTCTTATATGGCCTTAGATGGTCTGTAGTGGAAACTAAGAGTTTTTAGCGAAAGTAATATTTGTGCTGAACTTGAGTCTGTTAGCATTTATTTTCCCAATCATCTGTTTTATGTTACTATGCTTCAGACATCCATAAGTCGAGTAGTGAGCAGATCCATGAAGTTTCCCAGTATCAGTAAGGTTCCATCCACGTCCCCCTCCAACTCAGGCAACTACAACTCACCTCATTCATCAGGGGGTTCCAACGGAGTAGGAGGGGTCAATCGCCATACATCAGACTTACATAACCGATCAGGTAACACAAACACTATAGAATCATTGGTATGAAAAAAATGAAAATGTTTGCTTTTATTGATTAAAGCCCATAAAGTCACAAAGTTTGAGATCTTCGTGGATAATTGTATTTGATTCCCAAATAAATTTTCTATTATTAGTAGTATTTCTAGTAGTGGTGGTTGAAATGCTGGTAGTATGTTTATAAAAGGTCCTCCTGGCCACAGAGATCCTTGACCGGCATGACTGCTTTCTGCAGTCAGCGTTATGCTTTGGCCCAGCCGCGTAATGTCACCATGAATGTCTCTATAAGCTCAGATTTCAGGGAACCAAAGACATTTTTGAACATGTGCATTACAATAACAAACCTGGTCTGAACACATCTGCCGTGCAAATTGGCACGGCCCTAAACTCAGTGTTTAGACTCATTTGACCGTGGCACATACACCTTCAAAACACCTTGTTTTACATCATGATTTATACTGTATACTAGTATGATGTCGTTATGCCATAAAGACGAAACTCTTGCTCTGGGTGCTTGCTTGCAGGAGCTTATCATAATTGTCTTACCCATGTATGTCTCACTGTCTCAACTCTACTCAGGAGGCAGTGCATCTGATAGTGTGCTGTCTCAAATTGCTGCCCAAAGGAAGAGGGCTGCAGGCCTGCTTGATGTCAAAGCACCACCACCTGAGGCATCAACCTCTACACCCCTACCAACTGTGCCTGACATTAGTCTTCCCAGCATTCAAAGCAACCAAAGCCTAGTGACCAGTGACTTGCACTCCAGATGGGTATTGACCTGCTGATATTTTTTCTTTATCATGAGATAAAATACTTTGATGTAGTTTTACATTGACTTTAAATATTTAAGTCATTTATGAAGTGGTTGATGCCTGCTAGGCAATTAGATGGTAAATGAAAACATTATTTTAGAGACTTCATTGAATTTAGTATCATGTGAGTATCTGTTCATTTTGTGATCTCACTGATTTTAGTCTTTAGTCTTTTAGTCTTTTATTTTTTTTAACCTGACTCAGATTCTAAGCTAATTTATGTTCATATTAAACTTAGTGAACATTTTAACAATTTTCAACATGGTGTAGGATACTGTATTATGATGATGCAATAGTTGTAAACATGTTTGCTGTAGCTTGAGGCCATGTCAGACATGCTATCTTTAAAACCCCATCTGTTTGGATGATTCACCATTTCAAATGCAACATGCAACATAACCAACCGTGTGTCAAGAGTTCTGACTGGTGCTGGGCCATTGGTTGTGTTCTTGGCACACACAGGGCCCTTCAAAAACAATTGAGTATCGTGGAATGCCACAGTTTATATAAATATTGTAGCTCACGTACATCAGAGAGATAAATTTCAGCATTCTGTTTTTTCATGTTAAGTTTAACTGAAGCTTCTAACCTGTGTCTGTATAATTGTGTTAATTATAATGCTTTCTTATTGGACTATTTATTGCATTTGTATATATATGTAACAGTCTCCTCTGAAAGTATTGGAAAAGCAAGTCCAGGACGTTTGTTTTTGGTATACAAAGACATTTGGGTTTAAGATCAAAAGATTAATATGCGACAGTAGATCAGAATTTTATCTTTCATTTCCTGGCCTTTATATCTAGATATGTTAAAAAGCTTAGAAAATAGCATCACCCAATTTTAGTGATAAAGGTATAAAGAAACAGATTGTACATTTTTTGCTTGTAAATTGATTTGCTTGTATATCGCTTGCTTTCAATAACTGCATGAAGTCGGCGTCCCACTAATCTGTTGCGTTTTTCTTATGTTTTGCTTTTACTGCAGCTTTTTTATTTGTTGTTTATTTTGGTGTTTTTTCCTTTCAGTATCCTCTTCAGGAGGTGAGAAGCAGTTTTCTATTCTTCAGTCTTCATAATAGAAACCCAGGGCTCAAACCAATAGAAGACATTCAGAGCTATTAATCTTTGACAAATTCAATGCAGTCAATCAGGGCAGCATATCTGTGTAACAGGAAACACCAGTCACATGTCCAGTATTTTGTTTGTGGAAAACACGAGATTTCAAATAAGAGGTGCCATATTCTAAGTTGTTTACACATCTAGATGTAAAAATCTGGAAATGAAAGCTGAAATTCTGGTCTATGGACTATTCATTTTTTTGATCTTAAAGCCAAACTGACTTCAATGTGTAGCAAAAACAGTTATTCCAGTACAGTACATTCACACCTGTGAATAATGAAATTCCACGATACGCGGATGCCACCCCCAAATGATTTTTTTAAAATGTTTGAGCCATAAATCATCCTTCCACACTCTTTAAACACAAAGTAAACAATCAGCACAAATGAAACACTCGGGACAGTGACTCGCAAAGCGCTGGAATGCCAGTGCCGCTTCCCTCTCCCTCTACTGCACGCATTGTAGCCAGAAGCCAGTCACAACCTGGATTAAATGAATGGATTATTCAGATTGGCATATCTTAGAATTATATAATTATATAAAAATTATTATAAAAAAATAATAATAGTTTTTATTAATAAATTACCTTATCTCAACGTAAAACTCCATAAAAACAATCCACTATAAGTTTTGCGGATACCGCAATATACAGGGAAAATCCGCAAAAAAATGGTTGTTCCAAATAAAAATCCACAGCAAACCAGGACCATGAAATTTGCGATATAGTGGGGATTAATGTATTTTCAGAAGGGTCTGTAAATAGTGTGTTACTAATGTGATGAGTTTGTATCTGTTGGAAAATACTATATATTAACTGAACCAAGTCAGTGTGTCTTATGAGTGTTGTTAATTTCCATGTCTAAAGCTAGCCTCCAATCTCCACAGAAGGTTGATCTGAAAAAGAGGCCACAGTCTGGCAATTCCTCCACATCTAAGAGTACATCCCCCACCCTGACTCCATCGCCATCCCCAACTCCTAAGCCTCTAATTGGTGAATTATCTTCTGCTTCCTCCCAGCCATGTTCTAAAAGTAGTGGTGGCTCCAGCAGTGGCACCATCACTGACGAAGGTAAGTGCAAATAATATGATCAGACTTGATGGTGTGTAGGAATGTACTCTCATTCACACTAATGTGATTCACAGTTCCTTACATGCGAAACAGAATATTTTATTAATCCCAGGTGGGAATCGGGTTTGGTACTGCAGCTCCAAGTCACCAGAAAATAAGAATATAAAAATAGAGACTTGAGTACATTAAAATAATGTGTTAAAAAAATATAAATATAACTAGGATTTAAATAACTATACTGGTGAAGTAAGCCAACATCATGTCTGTTGTACTTTGGAGCTTGATCTCTATACCAATTTGGACTTTGTAGTACTCTTAGTACTGGACTATGAATGTAGACAGGGTATTCAGAAAGGCACACATTTATCTACAAAACACAAGCCATGCAAAGCTCCATAGTTTCACCCTGATCAAATTGTGCCAAGACAGATCTGAGCAAGGATATAAAACATATAAGGTTTTGAGTATTCCAAGGAGCAGAGTGGGTTGAGTCACTGTGGATCAAAGTTTGGAATTATCAGGACTTTCCAAAGAGCTGGCTATACAGCCAAACTCAATAACCAGGTTAGAATGACTTGGTGGTCAGGGACTGAACAACAGCACACTGGCAACTCTAACAGGTTTAAATTCCTCTGCAGTAAAAGGAGTACATGCTGGAAGTTCAGCCATCTCAGACGTTCTCAATCAGTAAGGGCTTTCTGTAGGAAAAGATAAATGAAATCCACTGCTGAGTAGAAGCACTGGTCATCTATTGAAGCTACAGTGAAGCATGGTGTAGGCAGCATCATGATATGGGAGTATTTGTCTGTGGCAGGAGGGAAGGAGACAGGTCAGAATTAAGGGAAGGATGAATGCAGTCGAAATACAGAGAGAAGAAAACCTGTTCCAAGCCCGCCAATACAAACCTGGAGCAGCTTGGAACAAATTTATAAATATCCTTAAATGGTCTAACCAAATCCCAGAACACATAAGATTTCAGTGAGCTGAAAATGGAAGATCAGACACATGTAGCCTGTAGAAACTTGTCCAAGAACACTTAGAGCTGTAGTCATGAATCTGTAACAGTAAACTGTACACAAATCATATGTGATATGTGGATTAAATTGTTTTTAAATCCACGGTGTCAATGATCTTTACTTTTCTTTCTTTCTTTTTTTTTTTCTTTTTTCTTTTCCCCCCTACAGATGAGCTTTCAGGAATATTAAGAAAACTTTCCCTGGAGAAGTACCAGCCCATCTTTGAAGAACAGGAGGTATAGACATGGCTATCTGTAACTTTTTCTTAAACTTCAAATGATAAGAAAAAGCTCAAAGATGTTTAACAGATTAATAGTTTACCTCTTTAACCAACCTATTTCCAATCACTTGCATTTATTCATCTCTGTAAATTCTTTTATTTACAGGTGGACATGGAGGCCTTTTTGACCCTTACTGATGGAGATCTACAGGAGTTGGGGATTAAAACAGATGGGCCCAGACAACAGATTCTGGCAGCCATTTCTGAACTTAATGCTGGAAAGGTGTCTTTTTTTTTTTTTTTTTAGTAATTGGTAGTCAACTATGTTTTGTAATGTTAATTTTGATACCTCTTGCTATTAATACTAATACGTTATTTGGTGCCATGTTTGTAGACTGTTTTGTTATAATGTATTTCAGGGAAGAGAAAGACAGATACTTCAGGAAACTATACACAATTTCCAGTCATCTTTTGGGAGTAGTGCAAGTAATCAGCATCCTGCAGGTTATACAAATTTTGAGTATTAGACACATGATATTATAGATATAAAGATATAACTCATCCATCATATAGATCTATTTTGACATATTTTTGACAACAGTGCTAATATACTTTATTTTTTTTTCAACTCCAGTTTGGGCAAGACATCAACTGCACACCCTTAACAAAAGATAACACTTTCGGCCAGATGAGGGCCAGTGATCGTTCCCAAAGCAAAGGTTGCAGAGTTGCAAAGGACCTCATATGTTATTCTGCATAAGTGACGAAGTGCCACAAAGTTAGATGGCAAATGTGAAAGGTCACTAATAATGTCATTTCTTTTGTTTTTGTCTTTGATTATCTCATGAGTGTATATGTCTGTGTAAGATATCTCAGATGACATGATGAACACTTCTCAGAACATTGCCCAGAGCTTCACACTGCCTCTGCCAGCTTGACTTCTTCTTATAGTTCATTCTGGTGTCATCTCTTCTTCTAAGTGACACACACACACACACACACACACACTCGGCCATCCACATGATTTAAAAGAAAATGTGATCCATCAGACCATGCCACCTTCTTCCATTGCTCCATGATCCAGTCTTATGACATGTGACCATTGTAGCCTTTCGTCCCCAAGCATATCAGCCTTGGTTTAGTGGTTGTCCTTCCTTAGACCACTTTTAGTAAGTATACTGGGATTACCCCACAAGATCTGTCATTGTGAAAGTTGCTCAGATTTTTTACACTATTTTTCCTGCTGCACTTCACATCAACTTCAAGAACTTACTGTTCACTTGTTGCCTAATATATCCCATCCCATGACCATTATAGTGTGATAATCAAATGTTATTCACTTTACCTGTCAGTGGTTTAAAAGTCATGGCTGATTGGTGTATGCACCTCAAAACCTCAAGTATATCAAGTACCAATTAATATTATAGGCATGCATGGGCAAATTGCAACAGCCAAAAATATTTTACAGTATTTACTCTTCTTACCCAGAGTCAATAATGATAATTTCTTGTCTGTTTAATTTCTGTTTGTCTGATTAATGTTTTCATGCATTGATGTGAAATAAAATTGCACAGTTCATCTATCTATTACTACAAAGCCAACTCGTTTGTTTTTTTGGGTTCATCCCAGAAGGTAATATTGGAGAATGAGGACTGCCCACTTGATGTCAAGACACTCCTCATTTGTGCTATACTTACTCTCTCAAAGGGATGCTGTTCCCCCTTCACTCCCCTGGGTCTGTTTCACCGAGTCACAGGCAGGACGCAATTAATGCGGTCTTATCTGTTTGGGCTTTAAAA
>JAOTRN010000026.1:8510595-8521424 GCA_028566695.1 Bagroides melapterus | reverse complement strand
GAGAGAGAGAGAGAGAGAGAGAGAAAGAGAGAGAGAGAATTACTGGCAATAAAGATATCTGATTACTGTTATATATATTTCTTCTACTTAAAAGGGGAGAAGAAAACTGCAGGAACCATCTCCAAAAGCCATGAATTTCTTTCTGCTTAATAGAGCAACTTTACTAATAACTTAAATAACAGCAAACTACCAGCAAGATTGAAAACTCCCCAATGCAGACCAGAGTGAAAGAGGCAGGTTTAGTTGGAAAGTCAATAATGATTTGTAATCAAATGCTGTGACTAACCTGTCAAATTAGGGTACTAAGCCCAGAGTCAGAGAGCATCGTTAGATATGATGGACAATGTTTTCTGGCTGCCATCTTTACAGCTAAAGCAACAACATGGTACCAAAACAAAAATTCAAATAGAGATATAAAAAGTGAACAGTGGCCTCACTCTTCCTTGCGTGTTCTGCTGAAAAAGTAGACCCACTCTGACCAGGTCTTCTTACTGCTAACCCAAAAAACAGCCGAGATGCCCACTACAAGTGTCATCAGGTATTTAATCAGGAACAGAGATAGTTCTGGTTGAGCAGCATCAATCTTCTAGAAAACATACAAAAACACACAAGACAAAACTACATTAATTTATTCATTCTTAATCACATTCACTAAAAAATCTATTTGTGGTCATCAATCATTCAGTACAACACAACAAAATCAGGGCTCACTCTGTAGGGGCAGGGGATGCTATACTCCTGACAGTGTTCATTGATCCATGTGTCTTCCCAGCTGCTCCGCAGGGCCTGCTCGTACAGGTAACAGGCCAACAAAGTGAGCAGAGGAAGCAGGTACAGGCCGCTGAACACACCTATGCGTATCATGAACTTTTTCAGTTTCTCCTGGTTGCGTTCGTCGTGCTGGATCACTTGTCGCACATGGTTAAGTGAAACAATACCAGCGAGGAGGAGTGAGAGTCCAGCTATCACTCCAAGAGCCTGCGGAACCAGCACAAACCATCTCAGGGCTGTCAGGTCATACAGGCCAACAAAACACACACCACTGATGCCGTCACCCTCCACTTTATTGAGGGCTAGCAGAATGACAGTAAGGCTCCCTGGGAGGCCCCAGGCCACTGCATGGAACCACACAGCCTTCTTCTCAATGGCCTCACAGCTCCACTTGGGTCTTGCTGCAAGAAACCAGGTGATTGTGAGAATAACCCACCAGACCATTCCAGCAGTGAAAAAAAAGTAGAGCAACATGAAGAGCAGTGTGCAGACTTTGCTCTGGCTCCCCAGCACCACTGTGGATACAGTGCCAGGAATGGTGGGCTTGTTACATGCTGCCTCATTACCCAGCAGGAATCCAATAAAGTAGATGAGAGACACAAAGCTGTAACATATGGCGTAAAAGATGATTGGGCGTTCTGGGTAGCGGAAACGCTTGACATTAATGAGGAAGGTGAAGAAAGTAAATAGTGTGGCACACAAGCAAACAATCGAGCAGATGCCGATAAACATCTTCGCAAGCTCAATCTCATGTGATTTGAAGTACATGTTGTCACATGGAGGAGCACAGTCCTGAGCACCCAGGAAGGAGGAAGTTTGACCTGGTCGGGTCTTCAGCTGGAAGGGACACCAAAAGCCCAAATCTCTACTGGCTGACACTCTACTGACTGATGTTGTTAAGTCTTTTTGGGGCAGATCAGTAAATTCTTCTGCAGAGGTGTGACAGAGGTTTAACCTAAAACACACAGAGAAGATGCACTTTATGTCAAAGAGAGAATATGAACTAACTAAAAATAGAGAAAGAAGCAATGAAACAGTACATGAAACTAAACAGAAAAAAACTAATAAAATTAATTTAATAAAATAAAATTTAATTTAATAAAATAACATTTTTTAGAATGAAAAAAAAGAAGAAGTAGAAGAAGAAGAAGAAGAATGTACTACGTGTGTGTTTTGTGACCTGTCACATGATAGCTCTGGTGGCCAGGTGATGCCAAAGGTGTGCATGTTTTGTGCACAGTCAGAGAAGACACGCACACAGTGTTCTCTACAGGGCCGACGCACTTGGGTCTGCTGTGTACACTCTGGAACAAAGGCCTGACACAGGAACAAATGCACATTTGGCGAGCAGTGTAGACTAACCAGTGGCATGAAGTGCTGCAAAGGCAAAATCAAAGAGGTTAGACTAAGCTTTAGTCATAATAATAATAAAAAAAAACCTTCTCAACATTGTGGCTGAATTTTTAAATATACCAAATACTTTTCTTAATTGGTTATTCTGAAACAATGAGTCTCTCTAAAAGTGGTTAAAAAAGGACCATACTGAAACAGATTCTTAGTCTTTTGGTTTTGCTAAGATCATTGCTAAAAGTGCTATATTTAGTAAGGGTTTAGATTCTTTTTGTGATGATGAAATGCTTATGTTTAAATGGACACCTCAGGATGCTGACATAAGGTGAAATGACTTTATTTAATCACATTTTATTGGATACCAGCTACTGAGATGAAAAACAGGATTAGCCAACAAGGATGATGCATTTATTCTTCTTTCCGGGTTGAGAGCTGCACTATAAAGCACAGAGATATACAGGGGGTTGAAAGATGCCAAAAAAATGTAGATCAGGATTTATAATATAAGGTGCCATTTCTTTCTTCTATTAACATGTTATAACATGTTTAAACATTTTCAGGAAAAAATGTAATAAAGGTATTTCATGACAATATTATTAACATGGAAAGGATATTTTTGGCTGTACATTGTGCCTTAAATGATTACATAACAAATCTCTGTCATCATTTGGCAGACAACCTTATCCAGAGTAGTTTACATTTTTTTTATCTCATTTCATACAACCGAGCAATTGAGGGTTAAGGGCCTTGCTCAAGGGCCCAGCAGTCGGAGCTTGGTGGACCTGGGATTTGAACTCACACCCATTCAGTAGTCCAATACTTCAACCACTAAGCTACCACATCACCACTCCTACTGCTTCTTAACATCCACCTGAAATGCACAAACATGTCCCACTTACCAATATAAATGTACAGCTCACAAAAATACAATTATATAATTTTCAGCTGCTTGTCGGTTTTAGTTAAGCACTGTGAGATGTGTATGCAAGCTGTGAATTCTGGACATTGTGAAAATGTAGAGCACATGAGGAAAATAAGAGGGAAAGAAGGGGGAAAGAGGTAAATATTGTAGAGCTGGAAATTGCAAAGATTAGAAAGGATGAGATGAGGAATGCTCAGAGGAGAATCAAGAGTGGAAAGGCTGTTGGTCCAGATGATACCTGTGGAGGTGTGGAAGTGCCTAGGAGAGACAGCAGTGGAGTTTCTATCTAGATATTCAACAGAATTTTAGATACTGTGAAGATGCCCAGGGAATGAAGGAGAAGTGTACTAGTGCCAATCTTTATGAACAAGGGTGATGTGCAAAGTTGTAGCAACTACAGAGGTATAAAGCTGATGACCACACAATGAAGCTATGGGAAAGGGTAGTGGAAGCTAGGCTAAGAAAGGAAATGGATATTTGTAAGCAGCAGTATGGCTTTAGGCCCAGAAAGACCACTACTGATGCATTTTTTTCTCTGAGAATGTTGATGGAGATGTACAGAGACTCTGGTACTGTATGAGGATATCAAGAGTGGCAGAGAAGTACATCAGAGTAGTTCAGGATATATAGGAGGGGAGTATGACAGCAATGACATTTGCTGTAGGTCAGACAGAGGAGTTAAAGGTGAAAGTGGGGCTACGTCAAGGATCGGGTTTGAGTCCTTTCTTGTATGCTATATTGATGGACAAATTGACAGATGAAGTCAGACAGGAATCTCCATGGACAATGATGTTTGCGGATGATATTGTGACCTGTAGTGAAAGTAAAGAGCAGGTGGAGGAACACCTGGAAAGGTGGAGGTCTGCTCTGGAAAGAACAAGAGGGTGGGAAGTAGAACAGTGAGGTTACAGGGGGCTGAGGTCAAGAAGGTGCAGGAGTTTAAGTATTTGGGGTCAACTCTCCAGTGCGACGGAGAGTGTGGAAAAGAGGTGAAGGTTGGAGAGGGTGGAGAAAAGTGTCAGGAGTGTTGTGTGACAGAAGAGACTCAAGAGCGTAGTGAGACCAGTGATGCTGTATGGGTTAGAGACTGTAGCAGTGAGGAAGAGACATGAGGCAAAGATGGAGGTAGCAGAGATGAGGATGTTGAGGTTCTCTTTAGAAGTGATCAGGATGTACAGGATTAGGAACGAGCACATCGGAGGGACACCTCAGGTTGTCTGTTTTGAGGACAAGGTCAGAGAGGCTACATTGAGATGGTTTGGACATGTACAGAGGAGGGAGAGAATTATATTGGTAGAAAGATGTTGGAGATGGAGCTGCCAGGTACCTACACCTACCCACCTGTCAATCATTCTCCATTCACAAGTCAATTGGCTCATCTGCCGTTTTTTATTATAAACAAGTGTTGTTTCCTCCACTTACAATATGAATACCTTTACCTTGGAGTGATTATTGACTCCAGTATCTCAGATTTAATCTTAGTTAGGTAATATTACTAGGCTAGCACTTTATCTATATCAAAAAAATTTTTATACTTTGGTTTCCCCCAGATTGTACTATTATAAAGACTTTGTGTCTGGATGTTTTAATAGGTGCATAAAACAAGCTCTAGTTAGTCTAATAGATTCTAGTGAGTCTTTACTAGAATATTAAATACCATAACAGTCCTGAATTTACAACACACTACTACACTACACTGCGACTACTACTCCTACTACTAGTTTATACATATAAAGCACTGAATGGCCTTGTCCCACAGTAACTGACTAAATATCTGTCTATTATATTCCACATCATTCCACCCAGTCAGCCCCTTACTGTGTATGTCACACCAAGAGTTGTTGCATGACCAATGACAAGTGAGAGCTGAAAGAGCGTCACAATCACACAGTACCTTACACTGGGTTACTTTGAGCAGTGCAAACAAATACCATTCATTTTAGTGTAGACTAGTGTAACGATGAAGCCCTACCTTCATCTTGCTGGCAGCAATGTCCTGGTCATAGTGTTCAAGCATGTTAGGGAAGAATGTCATGTTGTATGGCATGTTGTGACACCACTGCACCTGCACGGGTTCACAGGTGAACAAGCTATGTGTCAGGCATGTGTCCAGTAGCACCACACACACACCCAGCCAGAGCCAGGTGCGATTCCACATGGCGAATAGCTGCTCTGTAGCTCTACTGTACAAATACAATTTTGCTCAGTCCTTTAACAAGGGCACAACGGGAAAAGTATTTTGGCTGGATTTTGAGCAAAAGCTCTGGCCTTATCCATGGAGACAAGCAGCACCTCGACTTTGTGACGGCAATCCAGATTCATACACTTATTAATCCAAGTCTGAAACAGAGAGTCACACAACAGAGTCACGGACATGACACTATACAGTAAGCAAGCTACACAATTTAAATATAAAAGTTAGTACTTCCCGTCTGACATGACAACAAATGTGTACACAATTCCTAATGCGAAATACCTTTTCAGAAATAGTCATTTTTGTTGGCGGACTTGCGGTATAAGACAAATGTGATAACACTAATGTTTCATCGATTCTTTAAGTTTGTTCACGGCAAATTAGGCAGAAATGTTTGCCGTTTTGCGGTAAAACATTTATTAGGATACTGGTTCAGACATGCTGCTTATGCTGGAATGTCGGCAAGTTCGTTTTAAGTCCACGCCTTGAAGTCTGTTGTCTTTAAATCATGTCTATACAGTATGTATGATAGGGCTATCAACATTTAAAATACAAAAAACTATACACTATTAATACAGTTAGATTAATCGCGTTTTAGTGTTGATCATTTTATCGAAGTTCCTCAGAGCGGACGTTCTCTTTGTCCCACACGGAAATCCCATGTCGACCATTTCAAAGTACTCGTAGTTTTCTTGTTTTCATGACATCTCATACAGACAAATACAAAGTGTATGCTATAAGTTTGCTTACTATCGATATCCGCAGTTTTGTTTTATGCAAAACTGTAGTTCATGTATCCCACTTACCTAAATTCCTGTTCCCCGTCCCATTCTGCAGCTTTAAAAACAAAGTTTAAACTCTTCTGAGTTCAGTCGCAGATCCGTAGTTAGGAATTTCGTGAGAATAACTTTCAATAAAGTAGCATTTGTGCTATCGCTATTGTCTATATTATATATACTTGCACTTATAAAATAGATATAAACGAACAACGAAATTAACGAGAAACCATAGTATGTACATAGATATACGACAACGAGTGAGCGAATGAAAAATGAAGCCAAAATGTCTCAGACGTCCTCTAGTGGCCAATGGTGGTTCTACAGTGTCAAATTATATATATTTGTACAGTTGAAAGACTCATGGTGCTTACTATATGCATGTAAAGGAAAAATCTCCTTTTATTTTCTTCCTATGTAGATGTAGATATCTAACTGACTGTTTTAGCAGAAATGTTTGGCAATTTAGTACACATATTTTCATTGGTATAGGCATGCACTTTCATCTTCAATGACGTCTAAAACATATAAATAAAACATATTTAGAAATGTACTTCAAATCACCGTATTCTAATATTGGGATTATTTTTTAAATTAACCTGGACTGAACTTTTTTTGATAAATATAAGCGTTGCTACAAAACTAGTTGCATATTAATTACCTTCTCTACATTACTTTTTTCTTTGATTTATTTTAAATATGTTCAAAAGGGTCACATAGTTTAAGATGGGGAAATAACCCGGTCATTCTGTAGTCATCTACAGTCTAGTTTTTGATGTCTTGATGAGTCTGTAAACAAATATTAAAAAATGTAAACAATTTTGTGATGAAATTCAGAGGATTTCAAGCTTGAATTTTCCCCGTGCCAAGACGTTACTACATTACCCATGAGCAGTACGTAGCGGAAGTGCTGCCCACGTGTTTTCACACTAGCGCTTGTCGCTTGTGTGCTCAGTACTGGAGAGCAGGATAGTTTTATGTCATTAGTTAGTTAGTTTTTTTTCTGATCAAACCAACATACACAGTAAGTATTGGATATTCATGTCTGATGTAAACGGTAGTTTGGGTTAGGGTTATGTATTTTATAGTTGGAAACGTCGGTAGTTTCTTCTAGTATTTGCGATTTAAGTGGCTAGCCATGTACAGACATATAACTTCAGTAGAAGTCCAGACGTGATGCAGGTGCGAAATTCCTGCAAAGTTTAAAACGTGTTCATTCTTTTTGTCTTAGATGTCGGGTGCCAAAGGCAGAATGCGACACAAGAAAATGAGAAATCAGCCAAGTAACGTGACTTTCTCGCAGAGTCGTGACGGCACAGGTTGGTTAAAAAAGCTGTGAAATATCCCGTCCACTTTTATATTTTTAGCTGTGTACTGTTATTGAGTTTTTGATCGTATCCTCAAAAACATCCTATTTAGGTCGGAGTTCCGATTCTCTGCAGCAGCACATGATGGGGCCACAAGAGCACCGCAGCGGCAGGAAGGAAGGGCATCAGGATAGACATGAGCAGACACTCCCCACGTACATCACTGGTTAGGATCCAAACAGCATTTAAACTAAGTTCTTTGATCTGTCTTCTCTTTCCTATCTCTTCCTTCTTCTCTGCCCTTTAAATTTGTGTGCCAGTTATGTTTCTCTTTTTTTGTTGAATGTTAAATGGCCTTTACTTTTTTTTTTTCTCTAGCGTCAGTCTTTGCCAAAGCACGAGCTGCAGAAGTCAATGCCATGTTGAGGGCTGTCACAAAGATGACAGCTAGCTCCCATGTATTTGGAGCTCTGCCGAAGCACATGCGCCGAAGAGCCATGAGCCACAACACCAAGAGACTGCCTTGCCGACTGAGAGAGATGGCACAGAGAGTGGTATGTATTTTCTTGCTAAGCCCTTAAAGTAGGCCCTTAAAACAGGCCCTTAAAGAAACTTCAACCACTGATGTTAAAATTAGTATGCTTATAATTAATCTCACCAGACATCTAATTGGTTTTATTAAAAAAAGTTTTTTTAAGGACGTAATGCACTGTATAGATTTAATTACATTTTTTAAAGGGGTCTCTACAAGTTATACAAGTTACGTTCATTCTCCAACAAGCACCAAACATCATAATTTTACCTCTAGAAGGGAACTGGCAGCTCAATGGTTAAGGTTGGGCTAGTGATCGGAAGGTTGCAAGTTTGAATCCCAGGACCACCAAGTTCCTCTGTTGCTTCTCTGACAAATGTCAGAAATGCAAATATAGAATGTTTTGAGCAATCATGATTTGAGCAACCATTCCCAACATGGACACCAGCTCATCATATGTTATCTTCAGGAAGTGTTAAAATTTTCAAGATTGATTATTATAAAATTATACTCTAATTTTCTTTCCTCAATCTGATTAGAGCCACTTTTGAAGCCACAATATACACAGACCTGTGACCTCATCCAAGTAGCTTACTGTGAAGAGACTGCACTATGTGGCAGTAAAACAGTTTTTTTGTGAAAATGATTCATTATAAAATATAATCCATAATGAATACATTAATAAAAATGTTTTTCTTATTTGTCGTCTTTATTATTATCATATGCATTAAAGCATTAAGTTACTCAAGGGTAGTGAATTTGTGGGTAAAGGGGCTTTACTCTGCTTCACTTCATGTTTTTAACTTGTGATCATTTATGGTAATGCACACCCTATTATGGCTTATTGCATTACTTTAATATTTATTTGTGTGAATAAAAACTGCTTGCAGTGCTATGACATCATTTTTGTTTTTTAGCTGGAGAAGAGTCAGCAGGCAGGCAAAAAAGAAAAAAAGGAGCAGTCCAAAACTAAAAGTCGGCGTGCCCGACGCCGCCATGGCAGCTTGTTGCTGGAGTTCAACAGACGGCAGCGTAAGAATAAATGGTTAGAGACTCATATCTGGCATGCCAAGCGTTTTCATATGCTGAAGAAATGGGGCTACTGTCTTGGAGATAGACCCACATACAAGTGCTACAGAGCCAGCTATAGGGCCATGAATTCTGGCTGTCTGCTACAGGTCAGCTTGCTGTTTGTCTCCAAGCCACTCTCCATTGTAGAATTAATGTCTCAAGCTGTTCTACATTCAGTTTCTGTCACATTTCTTGGCTCATTAATTTATTTCTTTATTTCTTTTTTCTTTTATTCAGGACCTCTCATACTATTGTTGCATTGAGCTCTCTGGTCCAGAAGAACAACTACTGAATGCACTCTCCAGGCTCACCAGTAAAGATGCAGGTGTGTATTTACCAGGATTTCAAAGCTCCAACTTTAAACTTATAGTACGTTATAGTTTCATACGTGCTACACTGAGATCTCTTGGAAATCCTCAGAGGTGGACTATGCCCCATCGTCCTTTAAAAAACTAATTTTATTTTTAATATTTATTGTTTACGAGTTTGGAGTGGAGGAACTAAGTGGCCTACACAGATCCTGGACCTTAACCCCACCGGAGACCTTTGGGGTTTACTAGTATGCTTTCTGCATGCAAGGGCTTCTGGCAGTGCACAGTCACCTACACTGATGTTAAAAAATATCTTTTACATTTTATGCAAAAGCTTGGAGTAGAGCCCACAAATCCCAAGGTTGAACAGATTGAACAGATGTAAACAGATTTAAAATAAAACAGGGCAACAGTCATGGAAAAAGAGAAACTTTGACCCATAATGCAAAACATATCATGTAAAAAGCAGCAACATTATATTGTAAGATTAATATTATGTAATATTGTAAGCATAATATTATTATTTTATAGTTGACAATAGTCTGGAATCATGTATTTCTTTCTGCCCTTATTGCAGGTCCAACATTTGCAGCATCATTGTGTGTGTCAGGACAGAAAGAGGGGAGAGTTATGCTTTACAAGGCTGATCAGTACCCTCACCAGCCCCTGGGCCCTGTGCAATTCCTCTGGAGGCCTTGCTGTACTACATCACCTCACAGACAGCTATGGATCTGGGCACATCCCTCCCTAAAACAGGTAGAGTGTATGATTGTGTGTGTAAACACTTATGAGCCAATTTATTTGGTACACCTCACTTATACCTGCTCATAAGGTATAATCATTTGCTTTACCTTTTTTTCTGTTCCTTGCTAATGTCATATGAACATATAAACCATTAATATATGTGGTAGTAGGAAGTGTGACTACAGTGAAGCTCATTTTATTTGAGAACATTGTGCTCCTGAATGGTTGTAATTCTATTGTATGCTGATCAATGTACACTTTTTAAACTAGCTGGAAATAGCAGCATACAATGTGTAAACAAACCAAAATCTCACCTTATGTTTAATTAGGCCCAAAATCAAAAATTCTTCCTCTTTACTGCTTTTGAAAAAAAAATCTAGCTCATATCTAATTACCAATATTTCAAGCCTGATGCAATTTATAAGCGTTCAACGTGCTGTAGTATAACTGGGACCGATATTTGGTGCCAAGTCAAATTGGGCTTTACATGCCTTCTGTATCACCTGAGAGATAGTGGGACCAGTTAAGAAATATATACTAATGGGGCAGTATGAGGAAAGTATGGTTGAAAAGTCATGCAGCTTCTTTCATCAGTTGTAGAGGTTGCCAGGACTGAGTTGCAGTAGTCCAGTCTTGAAATCAGTCAGTCTTGAAGTCCTTAGCTCTGTGCTGTTTTATGTAGCTTTGTTGTTTCATGTGGCACCATGGTCCTGGAAAAACTATGTTTCCTTTCACTCTGTACTGTGTGAGCTACATATGATTGAAATGACAAAGGGGCCAAACAGGCTCCTGAGTCACCTGTGTGGATCTGGAATGCATCTGCATGCCAGGAACTGTACTGGGACTGCACT
>JAOTRN010000026.1:8495454-8506553 GCA_028566695.1 Bagroides melapterus | reverse complement strand
CACATTCTGGTAAAAACTTAAAAAAAAACAACATATAAACTAGATGTTTAAATTCAATGTATAATTGAACACTGGCATTATAGTTACAGCACTATCTAAATGCTTATTGTCTGGAACATTAAGTTAACCTAGTAAAATGGAGTCTGATATTCAAGTAACTTAAAACTTAAAATACGTATTAACTTCAACTGAGCCTTTGTCCACCCTTTGTCATAAGAGAGCAGTCTATAATGATAATATCATTATATATTTAGTCTTACATCAAATGCACTTCAAAAGTACAACACTGTAAGACATAAACACTTGAAGGACTATACTCCAGCATATTTTTGCAACAGCATACTAATAGTTTTAGTAAACATTAAAATGTGTAGTGATGATGTGAAGATTCATCACTGATTAAACTTTGCTTTAACAATTTTCAAGTACAGAACTCCAACAGACATATACACAAAAAAGTTATTTATAGAAATCATTGTGTCAGTACTCCATTTAGCAAGTGCATACTGTACAGTAGATTATTAAACACATATTAAACATCAAAATTCTAAGGCAAAGAATCCTCAATCACTATACTTTGAACACATTTAAGCTTTATACAGTCAACAGCAGGAAGGTGGGTTTTGCCTGTAAGGTAGAATAATTTTAATATGCATTATAATGGAGCCATACGCATGAGAGCACTGTCAATCCCCCTGAGCTACTGCAGTGACCCAGTCAAGCTGTGATCACTGGGAAAACTGCGACTCATGTTGGACAAACTGGCCATTAGAGACTTCACTTTATGTGCATAATAGTTCCTCAAGTTCACTGAAGGGACTTCCTTAATGTCCCCACTGAAATCACAGCTCCTCATGGCGATCTCCAACTGTTTCTGCCTCTTATAAAACAAAGAAAACTTGTTAAAAATGAGTGTGATGGGCAGCACCACCACCAAGATGCCAGCGAGGATGCAAGCTGAAGCAGTGAGTTTTCCTGCAATAGATCCTGGCACAACATCACCATAGCCCACTGTCGTCATGCTGACTGTTGCCCACCACCAGCAGGCTGGGATAGTAGTCAGTCCATCATTTTCCTCCTTTTCAATGGTGTAGGCCATCACAGAGAAGAATGACACCCCCACTGCTAAATAGAGCAGCAGCAGACCAACCTCCCTGTAGCTGTTTTTCAATGTTGCTCCAAGTGATCTCAGGCCAGTGGAATGACGTGCCAGCTTTAGGATTCTGAAGATCCGCATTAGCCTCAGGACCTGTGCAATACGTCCCAGGTTCTCTAGTGTGGGGCGCCTTTCAGCCACCAGATCAAGTAGCAGTGTGAGATAAAATGGTAGAATAGACACTAAGTCAATCATATTTAATGGATGCTCAAAAAAGTGGAGTAGGTCTGGTGCAACAATAAACCTGACAACCAATTCAAACGTGAACCAGCCTATTCCAAAATGCTCCACTGTCTCAAATCGGGGGTCTTCCTGCGGCAGGCCTTCACTGTCCAATGTGGCAAAATCACTCATGCTGTTCATGCACATGGTGGCTATTGAGCCTAGCACCACCAGAATAGAGAAAACACTAATGACCCTACTGGACAGAGAGTAACCAGGATTGTCCAACATCAGCCAAATCTTCCTCCTGATTCTTCCTAGTGGTTGCTTATCAAACTTGGTGGCATCACTATAAAATACTAAAATCTCATCAAAAGAAGAAGTAGTGCTACCCTCATCACTTTTATCCTCCCAGTCATCTTGGTATGGCTCCATTTTTCTGCAGTGGTAGGTGTTGCTGCAACAGGAGTCAATGAAAAAGTCATTGATCCCCCAATATTCAATTTCCTGGCTAAAAGAGAAAATACAGAGTTCCTCCATAACATGCAAGCGGCCTGTGTTATAGAAATTCAAAACATAGGGGAAAAGTGAAGGATTTCGATCAAAATAGAACTCCCGTTCAGTGTCATCGTAATCATCGCACAGTTCCAGGATTGATTCTTTTGACTGACATCGCACCAAACGGGCAAGTCGCGTCTCAGGGAAGCGAGACAGTATGCTAGAGAGTAGTCTCCTCTTGAAGCCTCCTACATTTATCCGTATGGCGCTATTCTCTGTATTAAATACATTTAAATCATTGAGAGTGTGTGCAGTCATGACTTGAAGCTCGTCGTAAGTCACGATTAAAATCCTTTCCACAAAAAAAATTAGCCTTTTGTGTAAAATGGCAAATGAAGAACAAAAATGTCACTCAGCGCTGTTCTCGTAGGATAAATATTACACTCGTATTTAGAGTCGAGTGTTGTGAAACTCATTAAAAAGCTGCGCATTTCAATTGTTTCACTACAAAAAAAACTGCCAGGGTGTTTTAAATAATCAGCCAATTAGACCTTAAAATGCCTTCCAATGATATAACACACGTCATTGTCCCAAGTGGTTAAATGATCGATTCACTCACTGTGTTAAACGGTCCTTGCTTCGACTGTAGAAAATAGCGAGTGATTGTAATAACATGAGTCATGAGTTGAGATTTGGGGTTGACAGAGCACCTCCCAGACCCTTCGCTTTATGCCATCCAGACGAGTCGATGTCTGCGCGGATTGTAAGAGACTGTAGGGTTTCCTTCCCGCAGCAGTCTCCAACCAGCACACCGTTTCCTTTTATGGCTGATTTCTTAACGCGCACAAAAGAAAACGAGAGCCACCAAAGATGTTATATTTCCTACTCTTTGTTTGTGATGGAGGAAGTCATTGCCGATTGTTCGCGCATGCCGTGTTGCTCTTCAGAAAGGGACAGATCCACTAAACCGCTCCAGGGGTGCGCAAGCCACTGCTGCTAGTCCGCGATGGCGAAATCAATGAGAAAAACACTGTTCATTCGTGCCATTAGAAGAATGTTATTCTACACAACTACAGCGCGATCTCTCTCTCTCTCTCTCTCTCTCTCTTTCTCTCTCTCTTTCTCTCTCTCTATCTATCTATCTCTTTCTCTCTCACTCTCATGCTCTCATGGCGAATAGGGGCGGTGGGCGGGTTACCGTTCATCAGCAATAAAACAGTTAATCATAACTTATATTTATTTGATTTCATGATGAAAAGTGTTCATTTGTGTACATACAAATAACATTCGATCGGTCATATGTGATATACTCTCATCGTCCACTTTAATAGGAACTCCTTTGTGTACACCTGTTCATGTGGAAGCAGCACAATTCATTTAGATACAGGTCTAAATTTTCACCTCATGTTCACATCAAAGTTTTCAATCATTAACTGTCAGTTTGGGTGAGCATATGCCCGGACTAGCTTCATATTCGTTGCTTACGGGGATGGAAGCCAGTATGGAACCCAATGTGCTATAATGTTTTAAAGTCAGTTGTATTGATTTAGCCTTTTGTGGAGCAGAACACACACGTAAAAGTAAAAATCAATAACTCTGGAGGCAAAATGTAACCAGCCCTAACTGGCCTATTAAAGTCAGTCAACCAGTGACAGTCATGTCTGCTGATTGACTGCTTCAGTTCCATGTCCGAGCACTCCATCAGCTGTATCAGATACAGACGAACATGAACAAGAACAGGAACAGAATGAATCATTTTCTCTATTATATTTTTGACCAAAATGTGAATGGAAGAGAAACTAAATTGAAACTACTATGTTGTAGTAGTTAAAGAGCAACAGTTACTGTAGCTGCAATGACATTGTATAAATTAAAGTATAAATTACACAGAGGTACAAAAGACCTCTGAGAATCAAGAATCATGAGTTATTTTGGCTTGAACAATATTATTGTTGTTGGAACTGCAGGGTGTATACCAGCAACATAGGTGCATTCCTGTAAATTTAGTTAATCAGTCTAACTACGTCTGTTACATAGAACATCATATTTTATTTAGAATTTATATAGAAATTAAAATGACCAACCTTAAAATGTAAGATCAATGTAGTAGAAACCTAATTTTTAGTTATTAGGAAAACAGGAATAATCAGTGTCTTCAGTGAGTGATTTATGAAGGCTAAGTTTTGAATAGTTAATAAAAAATAACCACAACAAGGCAATTAACTTTTTTAAATAATTCAATTTATTGAAATACATATAAAAGAATAAACACTCTCAAAGGACAAAGACGTTACATGCGTAGAATAATGATGAATATAATATAACAGTGGAGCAGGGGCACTTGGCTCTGTTGGATGTCCATATGTTAGTTTGACTTATATAAGTAGATGGGCATAGACCTGGAAATTGAAATTGATGGGGCATTTCAGGGCTTTACCAGGTCATTCGTTTTCATGATTCTGTCTGGCCAACCCATGAAACTGAAAGCAGCTATTTCACTTACTGTTAAAGGTGAACTTGCGCAGGGAAACATATATATATATACTGTATATATACATACATACACATAGATACATAGATACATACATATACACACATGTATGCTTATCTTATGTACTTCAGCTGCTAAAGTATTTTAATAAAAGTGCACTTCCTGCCTGTGAATTAATCCCTGATCCAGACATTTTCATGTTATATTATTACATCCTCATCATTTCTAAATTTCTTTATCAATTTATATGTAGCTTTCTTATTGGCTTAGTTATTAAGATAGCTTTTGTTATTTTACAAAAACAGATTTGTGCAATAACTGCAAAATACAGTATTATACAGCAACATTAAAACAACTTTCATATTATCCCAGTTCATATGTGCCAACTAATTTACCGCAGATACCCTTCACCCATACTCCTGTAAGCAATTTTTACAAGCAATTTTGTACTAGTTTTGACATGCTGTTTATCTAATTAAAACCTCCACCACTTTACCACCTTCAAAATTCTGGCAAAAAGAAGTTATCAGAATGTTAGGAGATAGAGTTCTTACTCTCTTAGGGGAAGCGTGTTGTAATGTCCTGTGTGTGTGTATGTGAGACACATATTATTTGGCTTTTTTGACTCGTGGATTCTGCAATAAAACCTTTAGCCTCATTAGATCATAGTACATGAATTATATTTGTGTCACTTTCTATCTCAGAAAATGCAAATATGTTCAAGTGAATCCTGGCTATCATCTACCAAGAGCATACTGATATTTTGTAAACATTTTATATTCACAGGAATATAACAACCTTTTACAACACAATCTTATGAGTATAAATTTATTATATGCAGACTTTCAAAAATGAGCCCCAACTGATCACTGTGGTTCAGTTGTTCACAGTGAGACTGTTCCAACTTCAGCAATAACCAATAACCAGATAGATCAATCATTCTTTATACTACCGTAGTTTATTTAAACATAAAACAAAAATGTAATAAAAACACCCTTATAAACTATTAGAGGAAATCTGTTAATATAGATTATTCTCAATTAAATTAATCCCTCTATTACAGTTGCTTTTAATAAATATTACAAATACCTTACAGCTTGTCATAATCAGAACCGTCTATGTCAGAGTAAGAGGTGATGAGGTGCTGATCTGGTCTGGTCTATAGTTATTTTGAATAATCATGTATATAAGGACAACCAATTCTTTTTCCCTGCTTCATTATGAAGCTAACTACTTGAAGATATGGCCCACATGCAGTATTCAGACAGTTACCACAGAAGGGGTCTCTGTCTCACACATACACACATTTCACTATACTTATTAGTCCATTAGGTGGTGATCTAAGACTCATCCTGCTGCATTCCACTGTTGCACACAAGTTTGGAAGCCAGACCTCCATACTTATTGTCCTTTGTCTCTGGCTGCACGTTAGCAGTGCTGCTCTTACCTGTGAAACACAGGACGCTGTTATTGCAGAGCAAATAAATAACACTGTACCTAAATACATTCTGCCATTCTTTTATAAACGTACCTGAGATTTGACCCATAGAGAAGACAACATTGTCCATTTTGATTTTAGGTCGTGTTCTAGCAATCAGAAACACTCCAGTAAAAGCTAACAAGCACCTAATAATGATCAAGAACAGCATCCATAGTCAAAAACAGGAATATACATATACTGTACATATACAATGCACAAAAAGGTAAATACTGCATTTTTAATCTATTACTTACCCAAGCACAAACATGATGATGTATATCAGTGATAAACCATAAAACTCTTCATAAAATAAAATCCCTAAAAAATATAAATGTATATCAGTTGGGAGCACCTTTTAGCAAATAATTTCACATAATCACTTAATTACAATTTTCATATGAATTCAAAAGGTTCTCTGTGTATAAATACGGAAAGAGAATGAATCTAATGGTGTTTTCACTTATGGTTCTTTTCAGTATTCCAACTGGTCTCAGATCAATGACTCAACATCATGCATTTGTGAACATAACAAATGAACCCCACAAAAAAATGACATGAAACCAAAACCTAACCATCACTGGAGGTAGTAAAGTAAGAGATTCGGCAAGCTTAAGAATTTAGGGATCATCATCATTATTATTATTATTATTATTATTATTATTATTATTAGTCAGTGACAGGAACATTAGTTACTGTATATTATTTTGTAATATACTATGTCAGTCACTTGCATGCACAAAATAATCTAATAGCTCTGCAGCATTAAGCATGGATTTTATGGTTCAATATAGAAAAAAACTTGTTGATTCTTTCCCTCAGAAACTTCTATTATTTCACTTCATTTCTAGTTATATGATATCTGAGCAATTAAATACCATGCTGTGACTATATGCTGTACTATATATTTAGCCTGTCTCTAGTTACTTCTTTGTACTTCATAAGTTTTCTGGACTCAATATAATGTTGCTGGTATAAAGTTTTGAGATGCTGGGCAGTGTGCTGGTTGACTGTTGTCTTTAAACTGACAAGAGTCTCATCCCATGCAATTAAGTCTCAATCATTGGGCAGTTTTTCAATCATAAGGCCAATTTTTAGTTCAGTGGGGTCTGAAAAGTTATATAGTGTACATAGTCTTCAATTCAATAGAATTATGTTGAATAATTGATTAACATGTTGAAGTACCTGCTATTACAGCACTGGCTGTGAAGAAAACAAAATTGATAGGAACAATTTCTGTTGCATCAAACATCTTCATAGCTTCATTGAGAAATCTGTAAAGAAATGGAAAATAATGGTCACATATTCAGTCACATGACAAGACACTATTTGCTACAATTTGGTCTTTAATAAAATGGAAAATACTGCAAACTCACTTAATCTGGAAAGCACATGAGACTATCATGATGATAAACATGATGTAGAAGACGGGATAAGTCAGCTGTAAATGGCTCCCACGAATTGTCTCTGTGATCATTCCAGATACAGCTTTCACCGTGATCACAGTCACAGAGGCTAAAGTAAACACATTTTTCCAGAATGCAGATTATAGATAAATGTTAGGTACCGGTGGTTTATTGACGATATGAGATGTGCATGCTCTTACCCAGCAGAGCCACAAGAAGCATCACAATAACAATGTGTTTCATGTTCCTGCACTTGTACAGGTAGAGCAGGACACAAAATAAAACCACTTCAGAAAACTACAGGAGAGATTACCAAAAAGAAAGATTACAAGAAAACATTGGGAGTAGTAACACTGGCAACAAAAATAACACATGAACTCATAATACAACTCTATTCTCTCTTAACAATTAACAATGCAGTGTGAAAAATGCTGTTAACATTGTAATATCTTTATTCCCTACAATGCAACTGAATTGGTTCAAAAGTGTTTACATAAAACTTTCTAATATACATTTCCAGGTTTTGAAACTAAGACCAAGCAGCAAAGTGATTGTAATATTTGTATCTGATGCAACGTGAAGTTAAAAAGACATACAAAGTAGATGAGGAACTGCACGCTGATGAGGCAGCGCTCAACCATGTTGGCTGTCACATGAGGGGCAGAGTGCGGGGCGAAGGTCACCAGCAGATATGTACCAGTAAGAGCAAGAACACCTCCTATGGACAAGACAAAGATATGTATATGGACCACTGTAGAGCATGAACTTTTGAATTCCAGAAATTTATATGTATTATTTTGCAAATGTTTTATTTAAAACTATTCAGACATAATACCTCTGTTAACTGCAGTAGGAACCATGATATAAGAGCTTACCCAGTAGATCAGAAGCTCGTAAAGTTTCTTTCAGAAAAACCACAGAGATCACAGCACTAGCTGTCAAAGCAAGGGAGAGGGAGACACACACACACACACAGAGAAAGAGAGAGAGAGAGCGGGAGAGAAAGAGAGAGAGAGAGAGAGAGAGAGATTATTTTTTTTAACATTTTAAGTGTATAAACTGCTTCATTTACACATCATGTTAAGCATGATCTCTGTCATAGTTGACATGCTGTCAAGTATTTAAATATTTGGACACTGACAAAGTATTATTTGTTGTCTATTACAGGATACAATAGACTTGCAGCTGTTTACACCCAAATGTGTCATTTGAATTTTAAAACTATTGCTGTAAACTGTTCATGTGAGGTCCTAATTGCTGTCAATTCCAGTAAAACAATGTATTGGTGCAATGGTCAGGAATGCCAAAAGGCCAGAAGATCACAATATATAAACCACTTGTAAGCCTCAAAATAGAAAGAACAAATTAGACATTGCCAACAAATATTAAAAGCATAGAGGTCCAAGCCCTGTTCCATGATGAGGCTGAAGTGGTGGCCTCCCAAGCCGGGTTTCAAGCCCTGTTCCAGCTCTGTTCAAAGTCCAGTTTCTTTCTGAGGCCAGTGTGACAGACCTCTAGACCCTGTTGCAAACCAAGCTCCTTGTAGAGGCCAACATGGTGGATTCCCAGACCCTTTCCCAGTACAAGCAGCACACAGAGACTGATGTGGTGAATTCCCAGACCCTGTCACGAGCCATACTCCCTGCCAAGGCCAACATGGCAATCTCTCAAGCAAAGCTTACTGCAGAGGCCATAATAGTGGCCTCCAGGTAAGCAGTGAGCTGAGCTGTGGCCTCCCAGACCTTGGTGCATTTCCTAAGGCAAATGTGGTAATCTCCTTGACCTTGGTGCAAGCCAAGCTTCCTGTAGAGGCCAAAATAGTTGCTTCCCAAACCTTGTCACAAGCCATGTTCCCTAAGGAGGCCAATGTGGAGGCCTCCAAGGCCCTGTTCTGAGCTAAGCTCCCTGCTGAGGACAACATTGCGGCCTCCGAGGCCAGGTTCTGAGCTGAGGTCCCAGAAGAATGCCAAAATGATTGCAAACCAAGCTCAAGAGGCCAATGTAATGGCTTCCCAAACCCTGTTGCAAGCCATGTTCCCTGTGGAGGTCAATGTGGAGGCCTCCAGTGCCCTTTTCTGAGCTAAGCTTTCTGCCAAGGCCAACATTGCGGCCCTGTTCTGAGCCAAGCTCCTTGAAGATGGCCAAATTGATAGCCTCCCAGACCCTCTTGCAAGCCAAGCTCTCCCCATGTTCTTTTGTTACGTTACTAATAATTGTGTCTTAGATTTGATTCATGGCTAGTCTCCACCCCGTATAGTTTTCACTGATCCCAGTTGTGTCCTAATTATTCTCACATTTTCTGCTATCCCCTTAGATTTGTTAAGTTATTTAAACCATTGTGTGGCATGTCCAGATATCTATATACCTGACTGTAGGTGTCTAGAGCACCATATGTATGGAGTGCCAGTTTAATGAGGTGGGTCTCTGCATCATGTCCCTAACAATGCAGCAAGCTAGATCACACTAGTTGAAACTAGAATGACAAATGGCTTCTACTTGAGCATATGTAATCATTTCATAGCTCACTATGAGTCTGTTTAAAAAATGAAAAATAATACTTGCAGGCAGATTGAGCATATAAGAAATGCATTGTTTAAAAACATGCACAAACATTCTTTGGGACATGTATATACTGAATTTAATTTAAAATTGTTGTCAATTGTCAGGACAGTACATTTTATTATGATTTTTGATTTTATACAACATAAATATGTAGTCCACATATTTTTTTTGCAACTGGGCATGTTGGTTGTTGAAATCCCTATATAATTGAACACTGAATATATTTGAATATATATTGAATATATATATAATTGAACTTTTATTGATTTGAAAGTTTAAAAAAAGCAGTGTGAAAAAGTAGGAGCAAAAGATAAAGTTTGGCTCATTGTTAAAACTTACCAACGACAGACACACAACCGAGAGGAGCAATGAGGGAAGCTGGTGCAAATCCATATGCAGCAAAGTTGCCAAGTTCACCAAGTCCCATAAGTAGGATTCCATACCACCACAGTCGACTGGTGTAGTATGGCTTGGTGCCTTGCTGAGACTGGCGTGTGTGGGTGTACTTCTATACACAGAGCTTGAGTTAGCAATCATGTCTATTAATTGTTATCTTCTATAACCTAGAAAGTCACATACATTTTCACCTTCAAGCCACACTTACCTGAATATTCAGTGAAATACTGATAAGAAGATTGCCACATATTGCAATGATAATCCCTAGGATATATATCTGAAAATACAAAACACATGAATCAAGTAAACTGACCCTGCATTCACACTAGCAGGTGACAACAATTCATGACACAGAGCTGCAATTCTGGCAACAGGTACAAGATACTTTAAAATGAAATTATCTGTGCTTTATACAGTTAATTGTGCATGTAATTTTCATGTAAGCAGGTGAAACCATTCATTATTCATGAATAATTTTTCCAATCACAGATCACTAAGCACTATGTTCAGCCACAGAGCAAATCAGTTATGTCAATTAGTATGTTTGCAAGTGTGCTCATTATGCCCTGAGCAAACCACACTATTAAATTAGTACAAAATTGAGTCTGTGTGTTTATACAACATATAAGCAGTGAGTAATCATCTGAGTGAAAATATGATAATAGCTGTCTAAAGGAAGTATAATACATGTCAGCCATGTGTGAAGTACACAGTGCATTCTGGGAGACAGAGTTTGTTGACAATTCTGGCATGTTATGTACACTAACAAGAGTGAGAAGTAGCATTTCTAGTCCACTTTAAAATTTGAAAGGGATAAAAAAAAAGGCAGGCTTAATCCATCAATTACAGCTAAGCTGAAAGCAGAGATATCAATGGTTTGGCAAAACCAGATAGTTTTAGGTATACTGCTAGCTGCTAGCAGACAATGAGGCCCTGTTAAAACACACACAC
>JAOTRN010000026.1:8446839-8457636 GCA_028566695.1 Bagroides melapterus | reverse complement strand
CTGTTTTAACAGGATTTAACATTATCATTATACCAACCGGCATTGCTTTAATTTCTAGCAGCACTCCCTACTGTGTTATATCACCTTGGTGCACAAGTGTACACACCCTTTTGGGTCACTGTTCTCAGAATTAACACTTACATTCAAACTCAACCTTGACACAGGTATTATTCACTGGGTGACTTACTTTAACAGTTGCTCCCAAATTTAATTAGGGTCTACTTAGTGAACAAGATTTCTGTATTATTTACATTATAATATCTAATTTATATTCTTTCTACACATTAGTGTTACTTTTCCACAAAATGGAGGAATGACCAGAACCTATTGAGAACTAGCCTGTCCCTTTTCTGTGATACCTTCAGGGTATTTTTGTATTATAGCCTGTTACATATTTCTGGATTGTATGCATGGAAAGTCATAATTCCATTTCAGGTGTGATGAGATACTGGGGTGTGGCTCATCAAGGTAAGTACTTAAATCTGCATTTAGATTAAAACATAATGCTTAAATGAAAAGTATACACTCAAGATCTAAACAATGCTGGCCATTTTAGTTTACAATAACAAAAAACCCAACAACAAATTTCAATAGATAGTTGTCATTTTTTCCAAAAAGAAAGCCAACATTCAGAAACCTAGTGAGAAAAATAAACACATCCTATAATTTAGTAACATGTACAACCACATTTATCAACAATTTGTGACAGATTTTGGCACACTCCTCTTTACAAAATTACTTCAAATTCATCAATGTATGAAAGCATTCATTTATACAAAGCATCTTAAAGGCCTTGAGGTTTGGATTTTAGCTTGATCATCCAAGCACCTTAATTTTTATCCAATCTTTAGCCATTCAGATTATTAATTTGATTAACTAATGTGATTAGAATCAATGTCTTGTTGCATGAAACAATTTCAAGCTGCTGTACAGATGGTCTCACATTTGTCTCAATAATATGCTTATGTAAAAAGTGTTCATTGTTGTCTCAATGTCTGTTGGGTTCCCAGGACCTGTTGCTGCAAAACAAGCCCAGATTAGATCTATCCTGCTTGATAAGGTTGAGGTGTTTTAGTCGATACATTGTGTTTGTTTTTTGTCAATCATGTCACTGTGCATGAGGACCAAACATCTTATCAGACCAACGAATATTGTTCCAGAACATTTGTGGTTTGTTCAGCTGCATTTTTACAAATCTACTTTGTGCTGCCATGTTCTTTTTGGAGAGATGGGGCATCTTTCCATACTTGTTCAATCCATTTTAATGATTGTGCTGTCATAAACATAAATTTAAACCTGCATGTATATTTTTGAGTATTAAATGGTCTGCCCATGAGCCGAATTTGCTGGGATGCCCACTTTTAGGAAGATTGGCAGCTATTTTGAAGGTTCTTAATTAGTAAATCTTTTCACTTTAGAATTGTGAATTTCAGATTGTGGCTTGTTTTGAGATCGCTGAACACCAAAAACTGCATCTCATGTTAGAGCTGGTGTTCTTTCTTTTTGCCATAATGTAGGCACACGCCTGATTGCTCCAAAACAGCAAACAATTCTTGATGGTTAAACAACCTTGTGGATTTCATTAGTAATGCCTGGCTGCTAATTTCTTTCTGATTGTGGAAATAGGTTTTTTTTTTTTTTTTTCTACCACCTATTTTCTGAAGGCTGGTTTGTATCTTGGGAAAATAAGACTATTGCAATCTGTTGTTCACCTGAAGGTATTTGTTAGTTTTTAGAAGCTGGTGAGGACCACAATATTGTTTTTTAGGCCATGATAAATAAAAACATAACTGAAGGAACGTGTACTTTCTTTTTCCCATTATTGTATGTGTGTTTGCTCTTGAATCACATTGGAACAGGTCCTGCTGTTAGGAGTAAGCTGTTTGTCAGATGAAAGTCTTGCTCTGCAAGCAAGCTAATCTTTAGTGAGAACCTTGAACTAAGCTATCATATTATGATTACTTTTAGTTGAATATTTTTAATTCAATTTCACTATTTTAGGCATAATTACCGAACTTCATTATTTGTGGGGTCTCCTAGCAGGGGCAGAAGACCCAACAGGCATGAGCAGTATGTCCTTCTAGTATATTTGCATAAGGTCTTAGGGATAGGTCTTAAGACTTATTGTTGCAGTCGCTTCCATTATAAGTGAACTACAGTAAAGTAACTGAAATGCAGCAACTGAATGCTCTCTGCCACCTCTGGATCCAGGTACATTGGGCCAGGTTTGTATGGTTTACTGCACATTATTGGCAGAATTGTAGGTTTCTGCTTATTTTTTTTGTGAATACACCAAAGACATGAGGGCCTAGGGTCTTTTATAATTTCAACAAAAATAGTTTTGAGATTATAATCAACAGTTCAACAAGTTTCGCTTGGCTGAAATATTTCATTTTTTAAAATAATATTTCTAATGTACTTCCATACATAGTATGTAATATTTACAGTACTGACCAAAAGCATTTTATTGTACCCATAAATGCAGTATACAATATGCAAATAGTGTGTTATTCCTATTATACTATATACTTTTTTATGGCTTTAATAGTTATTAAATATACCATGATTTTTGTCCTATTACAGTAGACCTAATGTTGAATACCAGCAAAACAAGTTATGCCGATTACTTTATAAAGTTATTCCCAGACCAGTCTGTATTTCTTCTTTTAATGAGGCAATTCCCCAATTTCACTATTTTAGGCATAATTACCAAATTTCATTCTTTGTGGGGTTCATTATAAATAATTCTAGACAAAAATGAAGCTATGTTAAAACATATATGGCTCATATATGGTCCAGGTCTGTTTACGTATGTCATGTGCGTGTTGTATTTCCAAATCATTAAAGCTTTTCCATGGCCCAGCCAATATGTGCATTTTCTTGGTTATTTCTGTTTACCAAAATACAAATTAAGATTTTTTTTTTTTTTTAAATTGGCGCATGCTTATTAAATCCTTCACGAGTGCGTTTTGAATTATATATCTCCAGTGGAGCTCTAATCCATTTCATTAGAGCCCACTTCACAACAGTTTTGCAAACACTATTAAGTGTTAACGCACTTTTTTTCTCTTTTATTTTTCCTGATCTATTATCTTTTTCCTGCTGCTGTATGGACTTGTAACTTTCCCCGTCTATTTTCTAGACAAATAAAATACTACAAACTGATTTGGTTGTAGACCGCGGTACTCCTTTTTGGGCCAGGAAGTGACGTTTTCTTTTGAGCGGAAGTTATGATTAAGTATGCGGAAGTTGCTAATATTTGGACTGTGGAGCCTAGATAAAACGATGAATATAAGTTGAGCAATTCCGCCGATTCCATCGTGGTAAGATAAGCTTTATAGCTATACCAAAATTATAGTTATAGTCGCGTTGTTCATGCTAAGTTTGTATGAATTAACATGATTTGTCATTAAGTTTTTAATTGTTTATTTTTTGGGTGTTAGCTATTCTACAATAAGGCAAGTGTACAGGCAACCTAAGGAACTTCATCCTTAGTACAAATACTCCGAATATCACATGCATTGGTCACTTGGAAGAGTGTCGATTATATCTAAGTGTCATGTGTTTTAAACAAAACAGGGACAAGTAATGGGAGTTAGTTGCTCCGGTTGTGAACATACTGTTGTGTTTTCTCGTTTGCTGTTAGTGTCGGTGGAGGCGCAAAGAGAACACAAAAAAGAAAGATCCGTTCACGAACTTTACTTCAGTATTAAGGCAACACTTACAACACCGGGGTTTAAACACTAAATAAGTCCCCGTATTTTGACGTAACAGCGTCTAAGTGGCTGATAGTGAACTCGTCATGCATACATGCAAAAAATGTAACTCAACAGCTTGTATTAATTAACTAACACTATAACAATACACATAGCATGCAGAGTCAGTAAGGTTAATATTAGATTTAATGTTGAGATTCTCTAGCATATATTAAAATATTGCAGGGAATGGTAAAAGATATGTTATAAGAACATGTACGCAAAGAGACATACTTTAGGGCAAATAATGTATATTGGACAGACTGGGAAAGGGACTAAAATAAAAAATTGTACAGCCACATTGAACTTATTTCTCATGCAAATGATGAGCAAGAGAAAAGGGTGGACCAGGTTCCATCGTAAATACCCATGGTTTTGGATTGGGAAGTTCAAAATACACAACTGGCATGAAGCCTAATCATAAAGTGTTGATTTAACTTTTATTTATTTATTTAGGTCATTCTTTAGCAGATTTTATTTTAATTAATAACATTATATTATTATAATTGTAATTTCTTTTTAGAGAGGATTAAACTCAATTTGATCTTCAAAATGATAAGTTTAATGTCATGGTGCAGCTTGTTCAAAGTTTGATATTTATTCATAACCTAACCCTTGTTAATATATGCCTAGAACTTTGTTCTGGATTTGGTCTGTGTGATGCTGTGTATTTAGTGATGTTCTTTATCATACTTCAGGTTCTTCTTGGTGCAGATGTTTTTATATGGAGATCATGTGACCTGTGCATCAGAGCTCATTTAAGTGGTTTGTTGGAAGAGGGGTGAGTACAGATTAATAGGAAAAGGAAGTCTGTTACTTCGTGCATTTTGTTGTATGTTGTAGAGAGTAGGAGACGATGATTTAATGACTCTTGGGCCAACTAGTGAAAGACCTGTCCATGTAGGGTCGGTAGCTGGTGCTGTGTTTTAACACCAGTCTGCACCATATTCATCTCCACTGCTTTCCTTCAGCCCTTCACTTGAATCTTAAGACTATTTCAAACAGCAGTAGTTCCTTCTAAAGTGTGCCTTGAGTTCATAGAATGAGACACATCGCATTAGGTTATGTCTCAGCAGGCTGTACTAGGTTTCCTCAAGCATTGCGTAGTTGAATTCTTGCAAACAGCTCTTGTATTTGGCCCATACTTGCTGCCAGCTCTTCTAATTTGTGTTCCAGCTTGACTATATTAATGGACATTTTAATATTAGTTACACCAACGCAGGTACTTTTTCAGCAACACAGTCAGTCATGGTGAAAATAACGACAGGATGTTAACATAAAACAATCTTTACAGTGATGGAGAATTATTAGGTTGATAATATATTTGACTAAAATTACTGACTATTATATGTTATATATAAAATTACTTTGCATTTTTAAATAATGTAAATTGATATGACTACAGGTCTCTTTCCATCAAGGGAAATTAAATGATAATATCCCTTAAATATTGATGATAACTTGTAATATTACTACTGAACTGCAGAAACTAATGACAGCTGAGAAAAGCTCCAACACACATTTACTCTCTGTAAGTAATAAACCTGGATATTAACTGATGGGTTGTCTATGTTGAGATCCAATAATGCAGAATAGCTCTGAAATTACAAATTGCTAGTAAACAGTATACCATGGTACACCATCAACAAGTTCCTGTATCAGCCAGTACCCACTTTTTCTGTGTCATGTTTTTTTTTTCTGTGCAGGGTTGAGAGACAGTCAGGATGCTGGAGTCATATGTCACTCCACTGCTGATGAGCTATGTGAACCGCTACATTAAGAACCTGAAGCCTTCTGACCTGCAGCTCTCACTCTGGGGGGGTGATGTGGTGCTCAGCAAGTTGGATCTTAAACTGGATGTTCTGGAGCAGGTAAGAGAATATACACATGGATATAAAACTTCCCCTACTGACATCATCAAAAAGTTGCATTCTTCTTTTGTGACGTATTTCCAGGCTTGTACTACAGCTTCTTTCAGCTTCTTTTTTTCCTTCATTCAAACTTCTTCAGTAAGTTTAGTGCATGGGTTAAATTTTGGTGATTGAATTGGACAGTCTAAAATCTTCAATTTTTTACTCATGATGATGTCCTTTGTTGTGTTTGTTATTCTGCCGAATGATGATCTTTTTATTTAGCTTATTTAGCTTGAATTTCTCTCTAAAGTGACAGACAGAATGATTCTGTAGACTTCTGAACTCATTCTGCTGCTACCATCATAAGTTTTATCCTCAATAAAATTAGTGTGGTTGTTCATGAAACAGCTATTCAAGCCCAAGGCCTTGACAATGGTTGCATATTTTGGATCATGCTCGGATCCTTTTTTCTACACTTTGACCTTTCCATCACTTTGCTAGCCATTAATTTTTGTTCCAGAACTTTTGTGGCTCTTCTCTGTATTTCATAGTGAATTCCAATCTGATGCATGGTTTGCATCTTGTTAATTCATTGTTCATTGACCGATGGAATGTCATACTTTCATTTCTGTCCTGTGGGGATTGTTAATGTCACTGACTGGTGTTTTTTGTGGGATTTCTTCAAAGCTCTCACAATGGTTTTGTCACCATTTGCTGTTTTTTTCCATGGCTGAACTGTTCGATGTCTGGTCATTAGTACACTGGTGGTTTCTTCTCTTTTTACCCCTGAACAATTCAGATTGTTGTGTTGATATGCCCATTACTTGTACACAGGCTCTAGTAGATTTTCCCTCTTTTCTCAGCTTCAAAATGGCTTGGGTTTCTTCTATCGACAGTTCTCTGGTCTTCACAGGCAAAACCCACATTTCACACCAAGTGTAGACATTTACAACTATTTATTTTTCTATTTTATTTATTTGTTATTTTTTCTTCTTTGATTTTCAATGACACACCAATGGGAATGGTCTCAGATCAGTCTGTACAGCATTCACTAGCTCAGATCATAGGTATGTTTTTTCCAGTGGAGGAAGAGTAGGAGCCTGACTCACAACACTACACATTATTAGCAAGAATACTTCATAATATTAAAAGGATTAATATTAATCCTTTTTTTGTGTATTCTGTTTTTATAATGTCCTTCTTCAAGGAAAGAAAATGAGTTAATTTGTTTAGTTACATGGCCTATTTTCTACACACTCATGCTAGCTCTATGACTTGATATGCTACATCAGCAGTGGATACCAATCTTGAACCAGAGTATGAAAGCTAACATGTGGACCAAACAAATAATTCCCTAAGACCCCATCCTCAAAATGATGAGGCACAATTAACATCACAGTCACAAAACTGAATAATGTAATCCTGAATAAAGTCCCTTAGTTTCAGAGTAGAGTAGAATAGAGTAGTTTTAGACTTATCCAGAGAATCCAAAAAGGCCATAACTGACTTCAGATCAGTAAACAGATGGATATTTCCATTGTGCAAACACCTGAGCTTTGATGAACTGGCAGTGTAAAGCATCCAGGGCTTTTCTCACCTAGCTGAATTTATGAGGCTGATATTTCAGTGTAAAATCCAGCAATTCTTTAAAATCGTTTAAAATCCAGCCCAAAATTCTTTTCTGTTGTCTGACATAATGAGAAACCCTTAGAACCATTTTAAATGAGGTAGACTAAGCAAAATATTCAAAGTTGGAGCAGAGAAGAATTTGCTCACCTGGGCAAGCAACACCTGGCAGATACATGTTCCAATATTTCTGATCTCTTGTTTGGATTGTCACTTTACAAGATATTTGATGAATGCTCAGGACAAGTACAAGGCACAACAATAACAACAGAATTGATTAAGCTCATCTGTCTCATAAAGTTAATGGTGTGAACAACAGAAAGTTAGAATCTGTGCCCAGGCTAGCATCTGGAAACCTTTATGTAACATAAAAGTGCCTAGAATAGGTGAGTAGTACCTTTATTATTCATACAGCTGGGCAGATTTATGTTTGAAGGGATACCTTCAACCCAAAATAGACCTCATTTTTGAATAATTCAGTTGTGCGGAAACTTGAGTTCTTAAGTTCAGTTGGTAACGCTCAAGAAAATGGCATGATACAAATAAAAGAGAAAAAACAGTGGTGAGTTTTAACTGTTAAGTGTTTCAGTGACCGTAGAACCAATGTGGCCTTCAGCATTTCACACCTCTGATGGCGGACATATGTCAAAAGGAGTGTATTTAAGAAGAAGCCCAGGATGGCTCAAGATCACTAGAGAGTGTGCTGAGACATGCTCCATGGGTCACTTCAGCCACACACTGTGTGTGTAATTGAAATAAATAACTTTTTTCAAATGGGGGAGTGTAATTTGTTAATTCACAATAACCCATTGTCAGTTATATGATTTAAAGAGCTACAAGTTTAGTGTAGGTTTTACTTGCTAATGTTTTGCTTTGTGATGGAGCTGTTGCACTATGTGGCATCTCTCTAGACCTGTTTCTACTGAGCTTCCAGATCATTTTGAGGAATTTGGAGGTCTGTAATTATCCTTAACAGATGGAAGACCGAGATCAAGGATAGGTTCCTTTTTTGTGTTCTTACTACCCTGCAGAATTACATGAAACAACAGATGTGATATAAACTGTATAATTTTTAGAAGGTTATGAACATTTTCTATAAAAACTGGAATTTGGGGGTAAATTGGGGGGTAATGGAATTCATCCTTCAGTAATATTTGTTCACAGGTAATGTGTCACAATACAACTTTAAATATCAAGTTCTTGATCAAATGCTGCACTCAGCCTGCCCTTTTCTTTAAAACAACAGAGTTGGTTCATATACATTTGTTTCTTTGTTTTTTATTTACATATGCATGGGATAAAGGCTTATGGCTTGTTGATTCGTGTCTGTATTTGTGTACGTGTGGTGCAGGAATTGAAGCTTCCCTTCACTTTCCTAAGTGGTCATATCCATGAGCTGCGAATACATGTACCATGGACCAAGCTGAGCTCAGAACCAGTTGTTGTCACAATCAACACCATGGAGTGCATCCTCAAGCTGAAAGATGGTTCTCAGGTGAGTAATGCATCCTAAAACAGACACACATGTATAAATAAAACAACATTTATAAACAGAATACTTTTTATGAGTAAGTATTGGTAAGTAAGTATGGGGTGGCTTGACAACTGGTTAGGGGTGTCGCAGAATCTCAACTTTTTTCCAATTTAAACAGCCTAAAATAACTCGTACCATATAGTAACCTTTACAGCATATATTTAAAAAAATATCAAAACACCAACAAATGAGCATCTCCAAACGAAAATAAATAAGCAAAAAAGCACTAATATGCTTCACACATATTTAAAGATTAAATATTTATTTACCACCAATTATTGAGTGTGAGAATCACCCCCCTGCACCGCTCAGCTCCTCTCTTTGTACTAGTGCGTGCTAAATTTATATTTCACACACTGATTGACAGGATAGGGCAAAGATCCGTTGTCAATGTGCTTTTGCTGTTTTCAACTTCTTACTTTTGTGAGATAGCATTCTCATCCCTGGCATACGTATTAAAAATAAATAAATAAAAAATCGAGAGGCTGTGCTCGCAAAAGCAGGCACATTTATCCCATTAAAATTTCCACGACACAGTTTCATACACAGATATTTTAGCTTCATTTTTTAAGTTATAAAATAATAAATAATAACAATTCAAATTAATTTTTTTTCTTTTCTTTCTCATTTGCTTTATTCAAACCTGACCTTTAAATGTGTTTTTTTTCCCCAATGATTCCCACATACAGTAAATGGTCCAAATCAGTCTGTTGACGTGTGTCATCCAGTTGTAAAAGACGATGGTTCATTTGAATGGGTTGTTCACCTGATATGTCTGTTGTGATGCATTTATAATACATTCATGCTGCTGTTTATGCTCCATTTGTTGTTTGTTCATCTGTATTTAATTTTATATTTGTGTGTAAGCATGCACATTTAGTTTAATGGGGTTGGGGTGCCATGGGGAAAAAAAACAACACTATAATTGTGTGCCATGCTTTTGAAAAGTATTCGGAACCACAGCACTAGGGTATGCACAGCATCAATGTCCAAGATGAATTTACTTTATTTGTTGTCATTGTATGTTGTCTTTTTGTGGCTCTTGTTCAGTGAGACACCATGGCTTCCAATTCTTGATGAAATAAGAATGATTATTTTAATGCTTAATTTTCACAAACCCTGCAAAAACCTTGTTGCTGCCAATGCTAGCTGCCAATGCTAGTTTATTGGTATTACATTTACTAGCAACTCTAGCTTAAATTAGACCTAGTGTGAAAAAATGTAGCTAGCTCTTTTACTGCACACCTTAATCCTAAATTTACCTTTAATAGATTGTTCAAATTCACTGGAAGTCATGACCTCCATTTCAGTACCTAAACAATCTTCAGTATGGCAGTAGGAACTCCTCTGTTCATTACAGTATGATGGCATGGCAGTTGCAGGAAAGGTCAGTTGCCCAATTGGCAAATTGCAAAAAAAATAAAAAATTCTCTTACACAATTCTTTTCAAATTATAGTTTTATTGGTTTATCAACATCCAAATAGAACATCAGAGCCAGATCACTAAATATAAATATAAAGAGGTAAACAAGAAATGGTGTAGAGCAAGGTCATCCAAGGACAAGGAGAAGAGGAGTAGGAACCCACAGTTCCTAAACCAGGTTCTTGAATGTTTAAAATTCCATAAAGGTTACATGATTTTTTTTTTTGGAAAATGATTAATAGGAGTGTGATCATTGCGTCACACCCTTGCATCTTAGCATTATGTGTTTCCCATGACGTGACTGGGCCCATCATGACAATGCCTCTGTACATAAACAAAGTTTGGAAAACCTTGGGCAGTGATCGTTTAAATTGATAAGGCTCTGGGTATAAGATCAGAAGGTCTGGGTTCAAGCCCCAGCACTACCAAGATGACAAGCTCTCAGCTCCAGGAGCGCTGAATTATGTCTTACCCTGTGCTCTGACCCCAACTGCTTAAGCTGGGATATATGAAGAAACATTTTTCACTGTGATGTACAGTACTGTGCAAAAGTCTTAGGCACCATATTATCTGTAGTACAAATTTTGTTCTATAAGTTTATGATGT
>JAOTRN010000026.1:8317901-8328868 GCA_028566695.1 Bagroides melapterus | reverse complement strand
ATTATAGTAGTAGTAGTAGTAGTAGTAATAGTAATAATAATAATAATAATAATAATAATAATAATAATAATAATAATGTATAAATGAATGTGTATATATAATTTGTTAGTTTCATTTAATGCTGTCCTGTTTCTTGTATCTTTTCAGATGAGCCTCAACTTCAGACTCCGATTAAAGGTAATATATGATTATAACAGTTGTTTATGTTTTTGAAAACAAGTCATGATTCTGACTTAACAAAATCTTCTGAAATTAACTGTATGAGACACATAAATGAGGAAGAACACTGATTATGCAGTATAATATAGATACCTATCAGCAGTGTCACTAAATTTAAATAGCTGCTTTTAAACATAATAATAGAAATTGATATCCAATTCTAATAAATTCAGTTCAATTTTATTCATGTAGCAGTCTTAACAATGGACTTTGTGGGAAAAACGGCTTTATATAACTCTGCAGATTCAGGAATTTACAGTTATGGTGCCTTTTATACCTTTATAGATGGTTTCACAAAACAAACTGGCTATACCAAATCACTTAGGACAACTAAGCGGCATAACAGCAGAATGTTTAGCCCAAGTATGTCTCAGAAACATGCCCAGAAAGTTCAGGCATTGGAAAATCACACATTTTTGTTTTATACTTTTCTCTTATGCATGGGAAACAAGCTCATCATTTCACAAGGATATCTCTTTGCAGTAGCACTTTTCCCTCTAGTCAACACCTGATTTAGAAATTATTCACTCAATTCCCTTTTTCCATTCCCAGTCCTTGCTAATTGATAATGGCTCAAAAGATTAAGGGAACAGTTGTTCACAGTATAACATCAAGTCAATTAAACTTTAGGGATATCAAACGGTCCACTTAGGAACAATAAGTGATTATGAATCTGTTTCACCTGCTTTGAGAACAGAAATATAATACAAAGCCTTTACTGTCACTTCCTTTATAAACCTTTATTGTCATTGTCGTAAGCCTTTATTAGCATACAACCAAATGTAGAGCACTACTAATGCCAGTGTTAAGATGCCTAATAGAATGCGACAAACTAATTTACAGAGAGCGCAGTGCTTTGGAGTATAAATACTCCCCTGAGAAACACTGCAAATACTGCACAGTTCATTCTTATGTTCTCAGCAAAAACAAAAGTGACTGCAGGTATCAGACTGTGATGGAATAAAGTAAGCAATAAGCGACAATCAAAATTGAGAATGACAAAAGTGATAATAATAAATTGACTGCTAACTAATATTATGCATCTGATATTTCATATTATTGCATGTCTGAGGTTAAAAACAGGTAACAGGTTGAAAAAGGAGTAAAGTGACTGCAGTAATACTTTATCAAGTAGGTGCACATCTGGTATTCTGCATTAATGCATGTGTGAGTTTAGTGCTCTGATAGCAGTTAGTCCTTGCATTTAAGGACCTGTACCACTTGCCAGAAGGCAGAAGGTCAAACAGATAGTGTCCTGGGTGTCATGTGCCTTTGATAATGTTTTTGGCCCTACTGAGGTGGCAAGAGGAATCAGTATCTCCAAGGAGTGTAGTGAGCAGCCAGTGATTTTTTTAGAACATTATGTTATTATCCTTTGGAGGTCTCTCTTGTCTGCTACAGTTCAACCTGTACCTACTTCTTTCTGAATCTCTTAGCAAAGTTTCGTTCCATGATTGTGTGCTACTTAGTCTCATCTTCCACTTCACACTTCTGAGTTGACTGATTTCTTGGTTTTGACTGTTATCTGTAATTTGACTGTTACCTGTTTATATCTTCCAATTCTAATAAATTCAGTTCAATTTTATTCATGTAGCAGTCTTAACAATGTACTTTGTGGGAAAAGCTTTATATAAATCTTTTGCATTTGCATTTTGCAATTTCCCTATGAACATTACAGTTAGTTTATTCTGTTTGTCATGGCCAGTGTTTGCAGAAACTGTTTAGATTTTATTCTGATTATTTATTTTGATACAAGATTTTGGCAGCTTGCATTATATGTAAACTTTCCTTGTGATGAAACCTATACATTTGTTTATTTAACCAACATATAATTTATTTCATTCTCTTTAGAATGCAGAAGCATCAACCCATTTGAAGCAGTTCTCAATGAGACATTTATGCTTCGATGCCCTGTGGACAGATCGCTTCTTGGTTCCTCACAGTTAATCTGGGGGACTGTTGAAGTAGATGTGACTGTTCCTATATCTCGTTGTCCTACACACTGCACCTCCAGTGGAGCCCACAAACCACTATGTGAGAGAGCAAAAACAATGGAGGATGGTTCACTGACTATTAGTCCTGTGTGGTCCACAGATTCTCAGTGGTTCTGGTGTGCACTTTCCACTTCATGTTATAAATTTAAGCTTACTGTTAAAGGTTTGTTCCAAAAGGTTTCTTTTTAGAGCACATAAAAACACAAACTTCAGTTGCTTTGGTTTAAGTTATTGCCTTCACTATGCTCTAAAATTTTAGTACATTTATGTTTCATAATAAAGCTACAAGGGTGAGTCAAATGAAAACCCTAAAAGTGTATGACACACACTCACAAAGCACTTAAAATTATATTAACATTGGCTAGGGCCTTCCAGCCTCAATTCTTCCTGACATGGATATATTAAAAAATTCTGGTCCATGTTGACATGATTGCATCATGCAATTCCTCCAGGGTTTTCAGGTGCACTTTATTGTTGTAAACCCCCAAAAGGTGCCCTGGATGTTTTTGGATTCAGATACAGAATCAATGATGGCTACTGAAGAACATTGAGTGTTGTCATGTACTGTTGACACAAGGCAGTTTGGTGCATGCATTAATGTTTTTGGCATCAAATTCTGACCTTACCTTCTGTTAGCCTTATCAGAAATTGAGATTCATTAAAGCAGGCTGTGTTTTTTTTCCTCCTGTTTTCAGTTGTATAGCTTTAGTGAGGCTTTGCCCTTTGCAGCTTTGTGTTCTTGGCTAACAGAAGTTTAACCCAAAAGATGTGGTCTGACATTGGAAACCTATCTGCCTTTGCTTTGACATTTGACATATTATTCATTGTGTGGTGCTATTCTGCTCACCATGATTGTACAAATTGATTATTTTACTGACTGTAGCCTTTCTGTCAGCTTGACCCAGTCTAAATTGACCTCTTGCATCAACAAGGTATTTCAATTCACAGTTGTGCAGGTTGCTGGGGTTTTTTCTTAGTAATTCATAGTAACCATTCTTAGTAATCTTTTTAATAACCCTACATTATTTTAAGTGCTAGAAGACTTGAATGAAATTGAATGAAATGCTTTTGTGACAAAGCTTTTCATTTGACTCCCCTGTCTATCCACTAAATGGAACTGTACCAAGTACTTCAATTTCTGGTATCTAATTTCTTTTGCATTTTTTTTTAGAAAATGCCCCTTCTAATCGGACAGTTAAAGGTAAGAAATGAACGGTTTTGGAATATATACTGCATATATACACATTATTTATTTATTTATTTTATAATATTTTCCAGATTTATTACATTTTGTTTAGAGATCACAGATCTCAGATGGACCATTTTCATTTTCATGTGTTGGAGTATTAAATGCTGAGCTGTTGTCAATATGGGTAAGGGTTTTGTGAAAGATGTGATTGGGGTCCCAACTGGAGTGGGATGATGGAGCAGATGTAATTTTTTATTTATAATTTTTGAAGCTCTCCCAAAGACATTCATGATTAATGATAAGAGGAAAACAGGATGATAGTTATTTAAGATAGATGGCTTGTTCTTTAGCACAGGAATAACAGTGGATATTTTAAAGTAAGTGGGTCCTACAGCCTTAGTCTCAGCCCCAAAACTCACACCCACAAACCATTGGCAGAATATCTGATGCATATGGAACACAAAAGAGTTTCAGGGAATATAGCCCTCTGCTATATTTGTAGCTCACTTTATTCCGTCTTTGCTAATCAGAGGCAACATTTTTAATTTTGATATTAAATGATACATAATGCATAATTATATATTCAATATGTATTGGCATTTCATGCTTTTTTAATGTATTTACAATGAATAAACATCACAAAATAGATATTAGTGTTTATAATTGCAGTTCTATCCATCCATTTTCTAAACTGCTTATCCCAAACTCAGTTGCAGAGATCATGGAGACTATCCCAGGCCTGTCTCTGTCCTGTCCCAGCCTAAATGGCATGCCAACATACTGCAGGGAACAATCACCCAGACACCCATTCACACACTATGGACAATTAAGAGATTGCAGTTAGCCAACCACACATGTCCCTGGACTGTAGAGATAATCAAACTCCACAAACACAGGGCAGAAGTGTAGAAAAAAAAAACATTATCTGCTCATCATCCACATATTTCTTTAATCTTATAGTTAGATGGCCCATTGAAATACCTTATTTCATACACAATATAAATCACTGTAAGTACCTGAGTAAGCCAAGTCTAAATACAGAGAACTTACACAGAGTAAATATTGATTTAACTTGTGTCTGGAACTTATGTCCATAGTCATTAATATACAATTGTATAGAATAATATGTGTTATATTTATATTTCTGTCACAGTACACATTATAAAAGCTCAGTCTGCATTAGTTACAGGAAGTATTAGACGAGAATGATCAGTATCACAAATAATTCACACAGGTAAAACTACAGGAGATAATTTTTTATTTGGTTTACATTTTAAAAGCAATTTTCCAGCCTGAAGTTTATGGTGTCAATACATGAATACATGCAGACTTTAATAAAATGGTGTTTACTGTTAAACATCGTTTAGTCAGTATGTCATGCTTACTTGAAGAGAATGAAGAAGAATTTACTTTTTCACTTTTGCTTTTACTCATTGTTTCTGCGCAACGTCCCACTTCCTTATCACAACAGTCACTGTTCATTCATGAAGAAAATGTATGTCTGAAAACAATGTCTGAAACATATTGACTTTTATAATACTTGCAGCTGATGAAGATTCACATACAATACAAAGCCTACAGGAGCCAACAAATAGCAGCAGTGGTACAGTAGGCACTACTAATGCCACAGTGATAGTGATTACCTCTGCAACCTCTGTTTTCCTCTTTGTGGCTATGCTGGTTGTGGGGTACATCTGTTTCAGAAAAAAGAAAAATACACACAATGGTATGGATATTTTTCTGCACTACCTACCTGTTGTTGCTGTTCTATTGCTTAGTAATAGTATAATTTAAAAGGCATATTTTAAGTGCCTTAAATTTTGATAATTTCACAAATTAATGCCACGGAGTGTGCAATGCTTGGCAACTGACAGCACATGTTAATTTGGGCATATGTTCTGTTTATGTTGTGCTCTGTTCTTTTTGATTACTTCATGTGTATGTTTTGATTCATGTCTGTCTTGTTATTGGTTGTTCTCAGATTGTGTACTGATTATTCTGTGATCTTTGTTTCCTGCTTGATTTGTTACCATATTTAAACCCTTGTATCAGTGGGGTTTTCTGTGTTCCCTGTTTAGATGTGTTCCCTGCATCCTGTCTAGCTTCCTGTCTAGCTTCCTGTCTAGTAACAGCATGATTTTCTTGTGATCTTGCCTTGCCTGATTTCATCTGTTGTTCCTCTGCCTTTTTATTGGATATCAGCATAACCATTTGTTTTGGACTGCTTGCTGTTATCTTTAATAAAACCTTTACATTTGCATCTTCCTCTGTCTTCCAACCTCTGTGACAGATACTGTATTAATTAAACAGAGTCTAGACAGAATTATAATAGCGTTTTTCATTTGTCCAGTGATGAATACTCCATTTTAATAAGTCTAATTTTAACTCTATACAGAACAGAATGATTTATAAAGTCACTGATATCTGGAGTTAACAACAGTTAGACTCAAACATCAAGGGATGCAATAGAGTTACGTTCTTTGCTCAAGTACTGAAGTTCCCTACGTTTCCACATTGATACAACCAAATGGTAATCAATGGTAGGAATGTAAACTTTATGACTAGACTTTAGGACTAGCTGTAGCCCCCCCCCCAAATAAAATAAAATCAACACACTCCAAAAAAAAAAATTAATGAATTAATGAAATTAATTATGAATATACTATATTATTGTCTGTGTTTTTCTAAATGATTTAGAATAATTAATTTTTTTTAGCAGAACCCTTCAATGTATAAAAATAAATTTACATATACATGCACACATATGTATATAAAAGGACCAGATTGCTAAATTTAAGGAGTGAATGTGGTTTTTCTTGTCTGCTGAATATACATGGATTCTAATGCTAATTATACCTCTTTCTGACACAGCTGAACAAGAGAATCCATATGAAGATATTGAAGAAACTATTGGTGATTATTTTACAATAATCACAATGGTGATTATTTTAAAAATCATTTGCTAGATACACTGTATGGACAAAGGTATGTTAACACCAGCACCCCCTTATAACTTATGGAACATCTGATTCCAAAACCATGGGCATTAATATGGATTTGGTCTCTTGGTTGGTGCTATAACAACCACTGCTCTTCTGGGAAGATTGTCAGATAGATTTTGGAGTGTGGCTGAGAAGAAACCCATTCAGACCTGAAAGCATGAGCTTTTTGCAAATCCTTGTGCAAAGTACTTATTCCTATTCATCCCAAATATGTGTTTGTGCCCATTAATTCCTATAAAGCAAACCTGATGGGCAGGTGTCCACATGCTTTTGGTCAAATAGTGTATGTCGCATATTGATATACTAGATTTATTTATCCATAGCATTACTATTAACAAAAACTTCATTTACAAAAAAATATTTCATTTTTTAATTATTACTGTAAATATTCTTTTTCTTCCCAGATATGTTTGAGTATTCTTTGGTCCATAATGAATCTCCAAGCCTATATACCTGTAAGTTTGTGTGCAGATCATTTGACCTTTAATTTCACATGAACATTAATACTGTTATTTATAAGTCAATGAAGAATACATTACATTTAGCAGTGGTGAATACAAACAGTCAACTTGGTTTGTTTGGAATAATAACATTTTTCTGGAATTATTGATCATACACAATTATAAACTATATTATAAAATTTCTTAATTTCAATAACTGAATTCATTATTACCAATTGTCTCCCAACAGTTAAGGACAAATGAGAAGAGACACTCAGTCTTCTTAAAATGCTACTGCCTATACCCCATACTGTTCCCTACCATTCTGTTCCCCAGTCTATTCAAGATTTTTGTTTTGATTTCTCATATTTTTTCTTTACTTTTCACTGTTTTAAAATATACCAAATAAGTGCCTGAATAAAATTACATACCAGGTTGTAAACTTAAAATGTTATGAATGTTGTGATTTTATGTAGTGTTGCATTAAATTTTAGGTTATAAATGATATAAATGTTACCCAAATAATGAAAATTTCTAAACCTTGTGGTATTTGGCAAATAAAGTAAACATTGCATTAAATGAACTAAATGTACTTGTGTAAGGGAATACCTGAGTTAGGAAAGGCTAATTTATACTTTTTAGGGCATTCCAAGTTATTGTACAACCCCTGGCAAAAATTATAGAATCACCACTCTTAGAAAATGTTCATTCAATTGTTTAATCAATCAAACAAACAAAAAAACTAATCACAGACATGCCGCAAAACTATTTTCATTTAACATTTGAACCTTCTGGCTTTTAAAAAAAGAAAGAAAACTTCAGTCAATTTCAACTGGTTTTACAGATCAAGCAGAGGAAAAACATTATGGAATCACTTGATTCTGAGGAAAATATTTTGGAATCATGAAACAAAAACATCACTAGTACTTGGTTGCACCACCTCTAGGTTTAATAACCGCTTGAATTCTCTGAGGCATGGATATGACAATCATCAAACTATATTCTTCTTCAATCTGGCTCCATCTTTCTCTCTGAACATTTTGTAAGAGTGGTGATTCCATAATTTTGTATTGGCTATGCTCAATGCTTGTGCAGTGGCTCTGATTGAATTTCCCTTTTTTCTCTGTTCTGGCACCTGATGTCCAAACAGCTGAGTCACTGATTGTTGTCAATTGACAAGCAAAGACACAGCTCTTTGTGAACTACTTAAATCATCACTTTCTTAAAAATAGTATGTTATTTAAATTAGTATTTTAGAATTTTTTAGAATGAGCGTACTTAGACAAATCAATGGAGACTACTTAAACCCCTCTGTACTTTTTGTCTCTATAGCATACAGTTGTGCAAGAGTAATGACTCATAATCATACAATCCACTGGTTGCATTTTGAGTCTGGTTTCTTCCTCATGTCCTCTCAAAAAAGGTTTCCTTGCCACTTTCACTTGTGACTTCCTTATTAGTGATCGAAATTGAAAACAACTATATGTACAAATCTGTAAAGCTGCTTTGGTAGATGTTGTCCATAGTTGATTATTGGAAAACGTTATTTAATTTCAATTCATTTGAATTCATTTAAATACTATTTGTACTACAATACTAAACATAACATGAAAAACATTGACACTTGATGTTTGTGTAGTCATTGCAATTGTTTTGGATAGACAATGTGCAACTTTTTTTTTTTTTCGAGAAAAAAAAAACAAAAAAACAAACAATCCTGTAATCCAACTGGCATTTCACAACTTTACATCTACGTGCACGTTATACAATTTATAACGTATGTATACTGAGTGAGACTGAGAGATGAAAATGTACTCTTTTTGGAGGCTATTTTACTCAGAACAGCTTTATTCTTTCTTTACATCATGCATTAACCAACCAGGTATTGACAAGGAATTTATCTAGGATTTTCAGATAAATTAAAGATCAAGCATTTTTGTATGTGCCTCTTCCTCTGTCCTCTATTTTCATTCTTCCTTGTTGAGATAATCCCAGGAGATTCCTGTTAAAGCTTGTGCTGCCTCTAAAGACACGTTCAGTCTCCCCACCACCTCTTGCTCACTATCCATTCTGAAAACTGAGAGAGAAAAGTTAAATGACTCTAAAATGGGGCAGAGCTGGAGGTAGCAGAGATGAGGATGTTGAGGTTCTCTTCAGGAATGACGAGGATGGACAGGATTAGGAACGAGCACATCAGAGGGACAGCTCAGGTTGGCTGTTTTGAGGACAAGGTCAGAGAAACTAGACTGTGATGGTTTGGACATGTACAGAGGAGAGAGAGTAGTTATATTGGTAGAAGGATGATGGAGCTACCAGGTATGAGGTCGAGAGATATATGAATGTTGTAAAAGAGGACATGAAATTGATTGGTGTGAGAGTAGAGGATGCTGAGTATAGAGTTAGGTGGAAACTGATGATTCGCGGTGGAGAGACCTAACGGGAAAAGCTGAAAGTAGAAGACGACGACTATAAAAAGTGTACTTACTATCAATTTGGCATTCAATTACATCATTCCCTGTAAGAAGTAGTTCCTGCAAGTCCAAGTAGGCATGGCCAACATCCACACATTCATCTTCCTCATTCAATGGCTCACTGACCACAGTGAAATTTAACCTAAGTGATTAGTGAAAAAACTGAACTGTTGGGTTCTATCTTATTTTGGATTCTTTTAATGCTATCAATATTTGTCAAATTTTATCCTTGTGTGCTAGGTAAACTTCTTATCACAGATAATATGGGTATAATCCCTATTACTCACTCCAGTTCAATTTGTCTCAATTTCTGCTTACCTGCCCTGTTCAGCATCAGTGCTTTCTAGTTTAGTATAGAGATTCTGTTTCAGAGAACTTGCATTCATGGAGTCAACATGAATGACTGAAAGAAAGAGAGAGAGAGCAATTGATGAAGTTGAGAGAGTGTAGATACAATAAAGTAATAAGTGAAGTTAAGGTCTTAAGATCTTATACAAGTTCCTGCTTTTGCATGCTATATACTCTTCTTCTAATTAAACATTAATCAGTGATTATAATGCCAATATCAAAATATGTAAAGCTCTATTTTCATGATCCCTGTGCACATGCAAGAAAAATGATTGTAAATAAATTGTGGTTTGGTAAAAAAAGTTCACTCAGGTACTGTAGCGCAAAACTATTCATATTTTATACATAACATGAAATCTGACTAGGGGCCAGTGCAGAGTGGATAAAATAGAAGTGATGTTTTCATATATTCTGGTTCTAGTCTAGGACTGGACTAATTGGAGCTTGCTTATGCGCCTACTGGAATATCCAGATGGTATGGGCCACCTAGAGGTAACAAAAGCATGAACTATTTTTTTATGTATCATCTGGTGACTATGTTTCTTGCAACATTTTGGAGAAAAAAGAAGACTATTCTAGTAATATCTACATGAGTTTCAAATGAAAACTGAATCAATGATCACACCAAGGTATATTACTGTGCCAATGATGAAGCAGAAAGTCCATCCAGAGTTACTATGTAACATGCAAGCTTAATTCTAGTTATATTTTACCCAGATGTAGAATATATAAGGAAAAAATAAGTTGGCCTAAAACTGAATCTTGTGGAATGCAAATTTTAACATGGTTTGCATACAGAAGTTAGCATTTACAGTACTATCTACATCTTCATTATAATCAGTGAAATAGGACCTGTATGCCATCACCATGTATACCATAACCTGTATAATAACACTCATGAAAAAAGTTACTCTACCTGTACCAGGGCCGTGCACAAACATTTTAAAGGGCAATGGCCCAAAACAAAAAAATGCAGTTATAAAATACCCAAACAGAAGACAAGACACCAGGCACAACAGAATAATAATTTACTGTCCTTATTGTAGACATTTTAGTGAAAATTATGAATGTACATCTCTGATAATACCATGAACTTTTTACATGTTTTCCTTTGTCTCTCAGTATCTCTTAATTTCTCAACAAAACCGTTCTACTTGGTACCATTTCCTGAAAGATTTTGATAAACTCATCCTTTAACCCCCTGGGGCCGGCGGTCGCGCCGGCGCGACCAGCTCACTTTTTTTTAAGATCAGTGCGAAAGACACTAAAAATACTCTGTCGATATTAGTCACACAGATAAGTGA
>JAOTRN010000026.1:8226207-8238966 GCA_028566695.1 Bagroides melapterus | reverse complement strand
TTATGACAAATTTATTCAGAAAACCATGAAATTCCAAAAGGTTCACATACTTTTTCTTGCCACTGTATATATATATACATACATACAAATTCATATTGTTTATATCCTGATTATATATGCTATTTATTGAACTGTGAAATGCACTTCTGGTTAGATGCTAACTGTATTTTGTTGCCTTGTACCCACATGTGCAGAGACAATAAAGTTTAATCTAATCTAATCTAATCTAATTACATGGCAGCAAGTCCATATAAGGGCCATCTACATCACATTACTCCAGCTTCTATTTGTCTGAAGGAAGAGCAGGTTGCCCGGGTTTTGGCAAGCGATGCAGCATCTTGTTCCCTTCTTATATACGGAACCTGGTTTAGTTCCCTTTTGAGGGAACTCAACGCTGCGTGGCAATGTCAATACCCACTCCGCCACGCACCGGTTGATGACTGTGACCGGGAATCAATAGCCCTGCAGGACTCCAGACACTGGAGTGGGATCTGGGTCCCAGTTGTAGAACATGACAGGGAGGACCAGCCTGCGCAGCACAAATCTATACCTGGGCAAGGCAATAAACCTACTGAAGTTAGTGTGAGCCACAGCATTCAACGAAGAATAGCTTTCGCTGCTGATGGAAGATGGAAGCCACCTGAGTGGGAGACAGGTGTGCCCAAATCGTGGTGAAGTTCCAAATAAGCCACAGAAAGGTGGTTCTCTGAGAAGGAGAAAGCACATGTTCTTGGGTTCGATGTGAGGCCTAGAGAGCTCATATGGGCAAGCACAGCATCTCAATGCCTGGCTACCATAGCCTTCGGCTGGGCCAGCAATCGTGGCATCCGTCGAAAGAAATACGATGACATGCCCCTAGATTGGGACCGAAGGCCAGTAACGGGGGTCTTTCCACATAAAGAGGGCATGAAACACACAGAGTGTAACCCTTATAAACCTGAGGGAATGTCTGCAAGGATGAAAGCCCGCACCCCTGAGCCAGAGCTGGAGTGGCCTCATGTGAGGGAGACCCAAAAGGAAACCGTTGGCTGCTGCCGCCTTGAGGCTGAACACTCTCTGTGCCTCAGAGACCGAGAGGCTACAGCCTAGTCAAATAGCTTTTGCTGATAAGATGGCAGCCACAGAGAGACAGACATGCCTACATCGTGGTGGGGTTCCAACAACCCCAGAAAGGTGGTTCTCTGCAAAGGAGAAAGCACACATTGTCCTGGGTTCAACCCGAGGTCGAGAGACCTCACACGGGCAAACACAGCATCTCGATGACCGGACGCCACATCCTTTGACTGGGTCAGAAATGGGTCGATCATCCAGGCAATTCAGTGCATCGTTGCCCTGGGGATGCAGTGGTGCCAGGGTAGTGTCCATGCACTTTGTGAATGCACGTGGCTGAAAGGGCTAGGCCAAAAGGAAAAACACTATATTGGTAAGCTTCACCCCCAAAGCAAACCTGAGGAACTTCCTGTGCTCTTGCAGAGTGTGCAACAGCATGCTGGCAGGTGCTTACCAAGGGTAAAGATCTGTCAAAGGAAAAGGAGTGGGTACAGGCTCCACTGCTTCCCGAAACACCAGAGGCGGTGGGGCAGGCAGTAGGGACAGCTTTCCTGAAAAGGATGCTCATTATTGCCCACATCGAGCTCCTCAGAGTCCGATGCTGTAAGAAGTAATGCCACATTTAGTTCAAGAGAAATCACAAAGTGAGCTCATGGAGCCAAAGCGGCTGAATTATTGTTAGGCGGTTCGCTGGAGCACAGCCAGAAGAGCGCAGATCGAGTTGCAAACTGCTCACCATCACCCACATAGGGCTCCACAGAGTCTGATGCAAACCATAATAATTCCCTGTTCAGGTCCGGAGAAATCGCAAAGCGAGCTCCTGGAGCCAAAGTGGAGGAATTACAGTTAGACGCTTGGCTGTAATACAGCCAAACAATTCACGGATTGAATTTAGCGACAAAGGGCATTTTTTGCCTCCAACAGCGTGAACACCTCTGGCTGAATTAGAAAGCAACTCAGTGGTGAACTGTTCATCATCGGCCATAGCAGACTCCTCAAAGTTTGATGCACACGATAATAATTCCCTGCTTGTGTAGGGAGAAATTGCAATGTAAGCTCCAGGAGTTGAAGTGGAGATATTAGAGCCAACGGAGAGGACGAGAACTCAAGCCTGGAATGCAGTCAAGCGAGAGCGAAAATTGCGAAGAGCAATCAATCACAATTCACACAATCGGCTCCCGCGAGAGCCGATCACACCATGATAAAGAAAAAAAAGACCCAAGACTTTATATATCTTCTTTTGCCCTAGTCTCAGACAATAGACACAACATACACAGAGCACTTCCTGAAGACAAAGAAGCTGGAGTAATGTGACATAGATGCCCCTTATATGGTCTTGCTGGTGCGTAATTATTTTGCCACCTGTCCATTCCGAGCCATTAAATTGGCGTGTGTGCACACAGCGCTTCAGACACAGCTTCCTAGCAGAAGCATTCCCATAGCGTTGGCTCGACGCAGCGTCAAGTTCCCTCGAAAGGGAACCTCACCTGTTCACTCAACAACATTACCAGAAATGGCAATCATCGGCTCTACTTTCTGTGGTGGCTGAGGAAAGCCCAACTACCACCGCATCCTGACCATATTCAACAGGACTATTGAGAGCAGCCTGTGCAGAAGCATCAATGCCTGATTTCGGACTTGCACAATCTTGGACCGCAAGACCGTCAACAGAAAGTGAGTACAGCTGAGAAGATCATCAGGGTATTTATTCCCTCAATCTCAGACACTTACACCATAAGCTGCATCTGCATGTCCAAAAGTATCATTGTATCATTGTATCATCTGCATATCCAAAAGTATCATAATGCACGGGGTCATTTTGGATGACCCCGTGCAACCCTCACACTCAACCCTCCTGCTGTCTGGAAAACTGGTACCGAAGCATTCAGGCCCACACAACCAGACTGTGAAAGTCATTAGACTCATTCATTCTCAGAGCCTGGACTGACACCAACATATGCATCTTGAACTTTATTTTGTCTTGCACTTCATGTTTGCACACATGCATTTTATATAGAACTACATTAATGTTTTCTATTTCTAATTGCATTCTGTGTAGCTCCATGGTCCTGGGGGAGCGTTTTTTTATTTGACTGTGTTCATGTTTTAATATGTTTAACACATCTACATGTTTACATATTCTCTGTCTGTGTGTGTGTAGGAATCTGCCTCTGAGGAGCAAGCAGTAACACACTTCCATTTCACCGCATGGCCCGATCATGGAGTTCCTATTAGAACAGAAGAGCTGATTCAGTTCCGTTGGATAGTTCGGAAGCACATTGAGACCTTCCCATTTAGTGGACCTACAGTGGTACACTGCAGGTTAGCAAATCACATTAACTAAAATGTACACTTTATACAGTAACAGTAGCAATTCTACTAAGCAAATAGCACCCCTCCTCACTCAGGAGTAATAACATGCTTCATTCATTTCACAAACTACTAAAACACCTCCTAAAGTTTTAAGCCTTATTTTTTGTACATCTCTCTGCAGTGCTGGAGTGGGTAGGACAGGTACTCTAATCGCCCTTGACATATTACTGCAGCAGATGGAAAAAGAAGAAGTGGTTAACATTGCTGAATGTGTACGTGGCATGAGGCTTAGGCGGCCTCTCATGGTACAGACTCAGGTAGGGTCATTATAAAGTCAGCACATTAAAGGACTATATTTTAATATATACACAGGCCTGAAAAACTACAACCATATACTGCACAGAAAGCTTAACTCCTAAAGCAGTTTACCAGATGAACTGAAATATGTGTGTTAAGTATGTGTGAAAAGGGTAGGAGCAGAGAAACACAAAGGTTAAAGTGGTAGCAGTACTGAGTTATCACATTAGAAACCAATGCAAGTTTCACTTGCCACATTATGAATTACACCAGATCAAACACCACAGTAAGATATCAACTGTTACACAATGGTATCATTATTGATTTAAATCATTATTTGTCCTTGGAAACAATATTATTACACTAATAGACTTTTTTCTTTCACTTTTATTGTGCACATAGGTTAATGCATTGCGTGCCAATGTCCTCCTCTTATTGCTAAAATGACTGCCAGCATGAAGTCATCAGAGAATCATTTTAATTCAACATCCTGTATGAACTCATAAAAGGATTATGACAAGATTGTGACAAATTTTTGAGGGACTATTGAAATACTATCAGTGTTGCCGTGTAGCAATGCTGCAACATATGCTCTATTTTCAGTGTAGCTGGAGATCCATTGGATAACAGTTTCTGCCAAACAGTTAAACTTTCAGTATTAGACAATGTAATGTATTTTTATGGTGGCTTACATACCATTCACAAAATAGCTATTACTTGAGACCATGCAATTCATAGGGCTTACTTATTTCACATGCATTTTGGACTGTTTTGCTTTGTCACAGAAAAACATAATAACCAGTCATTGCAGCATTGGCACATAAGGTCTACCAGTGTGATACACTATTCAAGTATCCTTAGCAGGAAGAAGTACCCCATATAGCAGTCTGCACAGTTCAGGTATAAAATATCCCACCAGCAGATCAATCAGGACTGGGTTCTATGTGATTCTTTGGCAGTAGCAGGAGTGTAATAGGAGTGTATTCTGTAGGTCTGCCCACAAATGAAGTTGTGAAAGCTTTGTCTTTGTCTCTGATTTTGGTTTTATTCTTGTGTGTTTGTATTGATCTCTATTGTTTCTGTTTGGCACTTTTGTTTATTGACTGCTGTTTATTAATGTTCTCCCCTATGTCTATTAACTTGGTTTGTAAAGTGTCCTTGAGCTGTGGAAAGATGCTATATAAATAAAACCTATTATTATTATTATTATTTATTATTAGAGATCCACCCTGTGTCTTGGCTCAGGTATCTCAATCACAAATGACTCCAAAAATGTTTACAATCAGGAGCACTTTAAGGTTGTGCTGTTTTGGTCAGATTGAACTTCAAATTTTGGTCTAAATCTGCAATCACACATTGTACATGTAAACCTTAACTGTAATTAAGTCTTGCTAAGGTTGAGCTACTCACCATGAAAACACTGCACAAACAATGAATAGAACGTGTATGAAAGTTGATACACTGATATATTCCTAAATTACCAATCAGAAGGTTGTAAGTTAAAATTCCACGTCCACCACTGCTGGGCCCCTGAGCAAGGCCCTTAACCAGGCCCTTAACCATCAATTGGGATTATAATTAAATGCGGTTCTCATAAAATGATAAAAGTCGCCCTGGATAAACGCTGTAAATGTAAATTATGTCTTTTTCTCTCCCACAGTCTCAGTATGTGTTCCTGCACCAGTGCATCATGGAATCTTTGCAGCCCAAAGAGAACTCCATTCCTGAGCCTATATATGAAAATTCTGATATGATCTACTCTAATGCACTTGTTCTAAACGAGTATAAGGCATCCAATGAAAGGGTCTGAAAAATGTTTGTTTTGCTAAATATTAAACTGTATTTTCATTGAAAAATAATTTAAGTTAATGTAGAATTCAAAACTTTTAGTATGCTTAATTATGTTTGCTTGACAGAGCCAACATAATATTCTCCATAATCATCATTATGTAGTGACAGGTAACATCCTAGCAACTGCTTGGAATATCATAGCAGTTACCTAGAAAAACAACTTAGCAACATCCTTGCAACCACCTTTAATATCAAAGCAACCAGGTAGCAACACTGTATGGAATAAATGGGATATCATAGCAACCATCTAGCATCACCCTACCATCCAGCTGTAATTGCTGCAAGACCTTTAAACTGTTAAACTTGACAACAAAACACTGTAATAATATTTAACCCATTGACCGTGTTTAGCAGCCTTTGTCAAGCTAATCCATGAACTTTAAAGACAAAAACTCTTTAGACAGGCATACACATAATAATGCATTACTTTGTGAACCAGTACATCTGATCAAATGCATATTATCATCTAGTGCTTTCAAATATTATGAATTCCTCTCCATATGGTTCTGTTTTTCTACACATCTTGAGGCATCTTGTCAGGATCTTGGATTTTTTGTGTCTATTGGGACATTGGGGGTGCTCCAGTGTTTCTGTCTTGTCCCATGTGTTGTTTGTTGTTCTTCTTCTGTTCATGTGTTTGCCCCACCCTAGCCTTGATCCTTCCCCCTCCTGCACACCTGTTCCTAATGTGTCTCATCATGTGTTTAATCCTGCCACATTGCACTTTGCAGCATGTCTAGTCTGTTTCGCGGTTCAGTTTTTTTACCCCAGTTATTTCCATGTGTTTTCCTGGTCCTGTTTTTCATTATAAATCGTAATATTTCATTATAAAATCATTATAAAATGTTGATATGTTTGGGTCTGGCTTTTTTTTCCGCCGTTTTTTGACACAGCTAGATACTGTACCAGCTCCAGTTGTGTTTCGCTTCATGAAGATTTCAGATCTTCAGTGAGAAGATGCCAAATACATGTGGTCTTTGAGGACAACAACCTCCTAAACAATACACAATTGTCGGACTGTATGATTTTAGAAAGGACATTATTCATAACAACACTCTCTGATGTTTAAAACAATTTATAATTCACACCGTCCAGTGTCACCCAAATGAGGATGAGGTTCACTTTTGAGTCTGGTTCCTCTCAAGGGTTCTCTTCCATCTATGGGACTTTTTCCTTGCCACAGTAGCCTCAGTCAGGCTTGCTCACTAGGAATAAATACAAGCACATTTAAATATAGAGTCTAATATTAATCGTGAACTTTTTGTACTATATTTCTTATTTTCTGTAAATCTGCTTTGAGGTAATGTCCATTGTTAAAAATCTATAAAAAAAAAAAACAACTGAATTGAACTGAACATTCTGTGTATGTTGATTTACTCCTCCACACTCAAGGCTGTCAAAACCTGGTCATAGAAGTTTCAAGATGAAATAAAAATTGTTAGATTTTTTTAGTTAACTAGCCATCAAAAATGTTGTGCAAGCAGGCAGTATATACTTTCATGCAGGCATGAGTGAGTGATCAGATATGAATTTCACAGGACAAACACAATGTTCAATGTTAGCAAGTACCTGATTGGGGTAACGATGGGGAAAATTAGGCTACACGGTTAAAATAGGAAATAGAAAATTCGAAATGAAATTCATTAGAAAAATATTGCAAACATGTCCAAACAAACATACATGAGTAGGGTTTAAAACACACACAGACACACACACAAAAAAACTCTAATTGAGACCAATTTTTAACTGGAGTCATGTAGCAGAGGTTGAGGAACTGTCAGAGCCGAATTTACATGCCATGTTGACAGTACCTGCTTTTCTATGTCTGAATTTTTCCAGCATTTTAGATGACTCCTGCTTCAGGTAATCGAATAACTAGAGCTCTAATTAATAAAGAGAGTGGCATTAAGATCCACTCCATGGGGTGTACGGTATATCCAACAGGTATTCTCTATATTAAAATTTGGGGCAAATCTCCTCAAAATCATTCCTCTCTATCCTTGGAATTTATTCAAATTTCATTTAGATTCTTCAAAGAAATCATACGATTATGTAGAAAGACATTAAAATGATTTCAGGGCCACATTCCAATACAACGTCTTATGAAGCTTTATGAAGTCCATAATGCAGCCAAATGAATGACTTAATGACTTAAACGCCCCCAGGTAAGCAACAAACACTCACCCGGTCATCCACATCATGTTAAAAGAAACATGATTCAACAAACCAGGTCATCTTCTTCCAATGTACCATGGTCCAGTTCTGATGCCCACTGTAGGTGCTTATGGCAGTGGACAGGGATCATCATGACCACTCTGACCTGTCTGCATCTACACAGCAAACCTTTACACAACAAACTGTGATGCATTTCTAACATAGCCAGCATTTACTATCTTCAGTAGTTCTGTGAGATCAGACCAGGCAGTCTAGATGTCATTTCCCAAGCACATCAGTGAGCTTTGTGATTTTAATGTAAGGAAAGCAACATTATAATAATTCAAAACACTTGTGATCTTTTTGTTCTGCCACAATGTTCAATTAAAATGCCCTTGAAGAGTGCTTGCTTCATCTAATTGTTATTTGCAGGAATTATTTTCTTTTAACAACACTGAGGATCGTCTCAACGGAATTCAGGTTAGAGATTATTCATTACGGCATTACAAAATGTTGTTAACTGCAGTGACTAATTGTGTTTGTGTGTGTTAAAGTTGTTGAGCCGTACCATCAGCTGCTGCCCATGGCAAATCACAGTGAGTTTTCAGCTGACGCTCAGGTATACAAACCTTTCATTTATTTACTAAAGTCAATTCTTTGTTAGGAAAGTATCAGAAACTTAGATGTGTTAGAATGAACTATGACAAGAAACACTTATGATTTTCATGCTCTACTTTTCACAGACTCTCACTGCTGGAAAGCAGCACCTGGCAAAATGTTAAAAATGTGCATTTGCAGGTACTCCCTAATGATACTAGAACTGAGGATAGCGTTACTGCCATTAAGGTAAGGGATTATTTGTTATGGCATCGCAAATCTTTGGTTAACTGCACTGACTAAATGTGTTCACTTTAAATTGTTCTCTTCTTTTGCTTACTTAAATGTGATTCTGTGTTTCCAAACTGATGCGTATCTACATATGCTGCTATTCCCCTGAATGACAGGCTTTAAAATTTACTGTGGGAAGTTTAATGATTCATTTCTAATTTGACTTTCAGGAGAGCCTGACCCCAGAGGAGTGGGAGGTGCCCTTTATTAGGTAGAATTACTCTTCATAGTTTAATAGTGTAATGGTGTCTTATTTATGTGTAACATTCACTAAACCTTTCTATTGTTTCTTAGCTTCTGTATTAGAATAAATATTGAAACAAAATGTACACTTGGGTATTCAATAGCTGGAACTTTACCCTATGTGTTACATCATCCGTGTATCTTTAATGGAGAACTGGACATGCTTATTCTTTCATACTGCTTCTTGCTAGGGGTTAAACTGAGTAGCCATGTTGAACACTGTAGCCAAAGTGAGTTATAAGATTTGTTTTTGTTTTGTTCAAACAGGATGCAGTTCATGTAGAGTTGGCCTACGACGCCCTGATTCAATTCATCAGACCAGGAGTCGATTGCAGCAGAGCTCTCCAGGGTCAACGTAAGTTTTCAAATGCCTGTGTAAAATGATTTGTTTAAATATAAAAGATTTTGAAGATCACTTATGAAGATCCAGCATTACTACTTTATTGATGTAGTACTACTACTTCACCAACAGCTTTACACCTGAGACAGTAAGTGTCTTATCAGGGGATTTAGAAGTGATGCTTGAATATTGAATGTCAGACAGATCTTCTAGAAGTTCTGTTTTCTCAGCCTGTGGAGCTCTACGATAAGCAGCTTTGGCCACTACAGTTATGTGTTTCATCATGCTGCCTGTCCAGCTCATGATGAACACTTTGGAGTAGCTTTGACGTATGTATTATACCTTACGCCTACACCTCCCCATTCCCTGCCACCCCTCATTTTAAACACATGCACAAACATTTTTTATTAATTCTACATCATAGTTTTAACTTTTTTATACACACCATCCATCCACTAATAGGAACATCTGTACACCTGCCTTTTCATGCATTTATCCAATCATGTGGCAGTCAAAATGCATGAAATGATGCAGAGTCAGTTCAAAAGTGACTCTATCCTGTATGTCATCTGTAAATAGTTCTGTATCACTAAATACTATTTTTAGTATAGTAGTTACATAAATTAGTTCAATAAAATATTTTATTTGCATATATAAAATAATAGATTCTAATTCTAATAATTTCTATTCATCAATATACGGTGTTGTTTTAAAAAGAAACCAAAACACACAAAGCAAATTCTCACTAATATACATAGATAAATATCTTTTTAAAGAAATTTCACCAAAATGTGGAAAATCACAAATAAGAAAATTCAGATTTTTATAGCCTCAAAAATTGGTTAAGAGACTCAGACTGTAGAAAAGTCTGATTATAGACTGAAATTCTAATTGTAGAACAAAAAACTGAGAAGACACAATTTTACATGTATTATTGGATTTGTTTCCATGGAATAGTGTTGACAAATGCAGAAATTACATTGTGATGGAGTCATATGAGATGTTATACTATCACTTTTACTTTTTAATAAAAAGTATGTTATAATAACAAATCTTTAAAGTGTTTTCCAAAAACATTGTTTGATGTTTTCACTTTTATAAACTCTCTGTAGTGTAAATTCATGTTGATACAGCAACTAAAGAAATAGGAGTGAAAAGTGTAAAGAAAAACATATACATGGAGAAAAAAATAGTCTACGATAAAAAGAAATATTCAAAATCATAGAAACACTAAGCAGACTAGTACACATTAAACAGAACATCCTGACCATGACCTTCCCTTTAGAGAGCCCCTGAGCAGTCCAGTTTGTTGTTGTTGTAGTTCAAAATCTTCACTCTTTATCCTTTTAAAGTAGCAGGGGTTAAATAGTGGTTTCTTACTTTGGTCAGAAGTAAAACATTCAGAGGTATGAATATTTTTTTCAGTTTTTCTGTAATACTTTGGCGGGGGGGTTGAGGTGGTATATGTATATAAAGTGCAACGGAATGTAAAGATATATTACTCAGTATGTTTACATTCTGTTGTACTTTGTATTGTATATTATTGTCACGCTTACACATCCATTACACTTTCATTTCCCCTCATTATTTACAAATCCATACATTTGACTATTGTGCAGTAATTTATTTATATCTATATACTGTTTTTCTATCTTCATAAAATATTGACATACTTATTTACACCTTATACATAATTTACAATAACCCACTTATTTGTGGTATTTTTTTTTTTACATATACACTTATTTCTAATTCTTAAAATTGAAGTTTAGCCTGCACCAAATTATAAGTGAATTGCGCTGTAAGGAATGCTATAATTTCTCTGTATTCAGTTTAGTGACAATAAAAAAAAAAAATAAAATCTTGAATCTTGAGAGACATCAGCCTATCTTTATCCTGCATATTTCTGACAAGACAGAAGAGTTTGTCCTAGGACCAGCAAAGAACTTTCTAGAGCAAGAGAGCTATATATAATTATACATTCTCTGGATATTTATTGTATGCATTTCACTAAAAAAACATACGTGTTCAATCATATTTAAAAAACTATTACATATAGTTTAACTAATACATAATATAATGTAATTCTCAACAAAACATGATTTCATTGCGTATACTAAACTTACTTTAAACAACATTGTAATTAAAGTAGATTGAATTTTATAGATTGAGTGTAGTATTAACTTAAACCAGTCATATTGTCACACAAGGAGGTTGCCACTGATGAGGATTATAACTATAGTAATACATTTAGGGAGTTAACATATGCATTATAGAATAATGAAGTGGTAATGTGTCTGTTGCAAAGCACCTCTACTGTATTGTGGAATTGAGTCTCCACATATAAAATACCTAATCAAATCATGTTGGATGTACAAAAACTAATTGTGTTAATGTTATTCAATTCATTCACATAAAACGATCAGTCAAGTTAATTCAAGAAGCTTTTATCCTCATTTCAACCAAACATAGCTTGAATGAGAAATGAGACAACATTTCACCAGGACCATGGTGTTAGATAGAACACAGAGCCAAGGACAGAGCTAAGTATGTTAGTACTAGCCACAAAATGTGCATCAGTGCAACCTAGTGCAAACAGAGCAAAACAAAAGACAGTGCAGACAAACAATACAAGACACTACAAGACAAAACACAAAAGCATCGCCGACCAGTGAACATACTGTTTAGTCTTCAGTACATGTGCAAATATATAGGGAAAAAAAAACGTAACATAATAGCAGCAGTTGTATTAGCTGAGGTTATGAGTTGTGCAATATAGCATGTGCTATAGACGTGGATGTATATTAGATGAGTGTGTATGCTTCGGTACCTTTTTCCAGACGGCAGGAGGGTGAAGCGTGTGTGAGAGGTGTGTGGGGTCATCCACAATGCTGTGGACTTTGCGGCTGCAGCATGTGGTTCAGATGTCTGTGATAGAGGGAAGAGACACTCCAATGACCTTGAATGTCTTCACAATGCTGCAGGGTCTTGCGATCCAGGGTGGTGCAATTCCCAAACCAGACAGTGATGCAACTGCTGAGGATGCTCTCACTGTTCCCTCTACAAACCAGCCTTTGTATGGAAGTAGAGATGCTGCTTGGATTTCTTGCTGATGGAGCTGGTGTTGAGTCTGGCTTTCATTAGCAGGAATAAGTTTCATCTACATTTGAGTGATGGAACACACTCAATCCTAGTCAACACTTATTAGCCTGCTTCTTGGAATATCCCGTAGGTGTTGTTTCCTCAATTGTCAGCGCATAACATGAGGGAAAAAAACAGTATATTATTGTATTTCTAGTGCTAGCATCTTCTCATATTACATCATGCATCATACAATTTCATTATGTGCTATTACTACAAATGGTAAAGATGTCATTAAATATATACAAAGACTCTCACCTGCCACTTCCACTGTCAGGAACACCTGCAGATTCATGAAATATCTAATCAGCCAACCATGTGGCAGCAGTGCATAAAATCATGCAGAACATAAGCATAAAAAAAAGATCACTTTTGTAAAGCACAAACACGTGCTACCAAGGAATGATTCATTATTTAAAAATCCTAGGTGTTAATAACCTAACTGTTCTCTTGTTTCTCTCTCTCTCTCTCTCTCTCTCTCT
>JAOTRN010000026.1:8131873-8145775 GCA_028566695.1 Bagroides melapterus | reverse complement strand
ACCAAAAATTATTATGTGCAATTAAGTATGTTTGTGTATGTATGTATGTATGTATGTATGTATGTATGTATGTATGTGTGCATTGTTTTTCAATAAAGTCTAACAGCCTGTTGTTTTTAAGGTCAATAATACCTCTGACTCAAATTGCATTATAACACAATAATGTGCTTAATAAAGAAACACTGGGCCCTGGTTGTTACATACTCTTCTGTAATTATTACATAACAAGAGAAGACAACAATGCAAGTTAAAACATGCATAAAATAATTTGTGCCTATATCTTGCAACTGAGGCATTAGAGTAATCTGTCATTTCAAAGACTAATAATAAGAATATCATGCCTGTAAAGCATGCATATTTGTATTTTGTTCTGTGCACTGCTATCTGGGGCTATGTACTCTAAGGCAGTGAATATATTTGAAGATGTGGGGTGAAAAGACAAAGAGCAGGAGAATAGCCTGGAGCTACCAAGCTTAAAGTCATGCCATTTCCGTTCATGGCAGCCAGTTCCAAATAAGTTACTTATAAGCATTTATTGATGCACAAGGGTGGCATCTGCTGTTCTGCTCTGGCTCTGGATGCAATTAACTCAGACCTTATATTACAATCAAGCATTGAGCTTAACCTCCCACCTGCCCCCTTGCTTATTTGTTGCAATTCACAAAACCTGGATCCTCTGAATGTCATAATTAAGGCAATTACTTAATTATTTTAAGTATTTTTATTATCTTTGGCATGATTCCACTTTCTCAAGTAAAGCAGTGAATGCAATGGTGTAAAGAGCAAGAAGATGATGAAGAACAAAATGAAAAGTTAAAACACATTAAATTATTTGCCCTCAGAAACAGAATTAAAGCATTCAAATAAAGCAAAGAACAACATCCAGAAGTTCCGAAAACTTGACAGTTTCATCTGAGAAATCTATTTTAAAATGCTTGCACATATTATTTATTATGCATTTTAGCACACATTTTGTTTACATATGTCCAGCAGAAATGTTTGCTTGTATCCAGTAGAGATTTAATTCTATTAATTTCTGAAGGATTTAATTTAAGACCAATTTTTAAGAACAGACTACATGTTTATTGTTAGCATTTGGCTACTGCATTGATGTGTTCTTTGATATTAGTGAGGTGTGTTTTGGAGTCTATGTGGTGAGGCACATAAACCAAACACATAATATAGGCTTTAAGTGAACATACCTCCATGCCAGGCTTTAATAACTGGCTGGATAGTGGACAAAGGATAATTGATCAACACAATTTTAGATAATAACTAAATCCATGCTTGCTTGACAGAATTTGTTTGAGTTACGGGTCTTAAATATTTTAAAAATACAACATTATGCTTCATTCTGAGTGAAAATCTGCAATTGTAGCTTGGTGGATTTCCAAAACTTGACAGATGAGACAGACTCATTTAGGACACTATAGCTGGAGTCTGAGGCTGAGTGACTATCATTAAACCACAGGAGTGGAAACACCCACCGAGTACTATGGAACAAGCCCAAGCCAGTTCTGCCAAATCATATAGGTCATCAGCAGGAGCTCAGTGGGCTGAGATGTGACCAAATCCACCATCCCCTCCATACAATGGGCAATAGTCTACAGGACATGGCTAAGCAGCTGGGCGTCACATATCCTTAATGGGGGCAGAGGCCCTCCAGACAATCCTACAATGCATTATCTGTTCCTTTGAGCACTGGAAGGTTGTCAGGGGGTAGAGGGCTGGCAATCATGTGGTGACTTATGTGGGCAGGCATCACCAGCAGCTGAACTGAGAAAAAAGAGCAGTTATAGGTTAAAGGCATCAGTGTGGGGATGCTTGTAAAGAAAGCATCACATACATTGTAAAAAAGGGCAAAACCTCATAGATTGTCTGTTAAATGCTGAATTTCTGAGGTGAAAGGTAAATAGGCATCAAGTCGGGTTAAACAGAAACTGAATATAAGCAGATCTTATATCTAATTTTACATACCTTTGCCAAACACTACTGGATTAATCCAAAGTGAGACTGATCTGCTGTGTTGACTGATAGGTTCTTCATTAATAATAAATCATCTTCATTTCTGTGCACATTATGCATAATCCAAACCTAATGTATGTATACAGTGAACGGCACTATGTGTATTTATTGCGATAATAGTGAGAGGCTTATAAATACCATCAGAATTCAACATATAGCTAACATTCATGACATTACAATTCCTGTTCCTGTGGGGAAAGAATTACGGTCCTATTTAAAAGTCTTCAACAGATAGATTGTTTCAGAGAGGATTCCAAATAAAACTCTGTAAATAAAATGCAGTATATTGAATGATTGAGTGCCAGTACCTTTTTACACTTGCTCCTTAATGTCTACATATAATATGGCCAAAGGATTGTATACCTGACCATCACAGACATATACGAGCCAGATATTTAGAAGCAGACATTTGTGTAGAATGTCTCTGAATGCTAAAACTAAAATATCCTTTACATGGTGGTGCAAGTGGTCCTCACATCCATTTTCAATATAATGTATGTCTGTAAACCATATGTCTGCATCAGCAAGGTATATACAGAGATATATAATATAGAGAAATGAGGGAAGAAGAAAAATGTTTTCTTTATTATGTTTCAAAAATTAATTGGATGCCTATTCCAACCCTAATCAACCTCTCAGAAAATTGTATAGTATAAAGATAGGTTCTTTCAAGACCATCTGTCTGTACCCAGAGTATGCTGAGCAGAGTGTGCTGTGTCAGTGTTGAATGTGATCTGAAATATGGAAAGTTTCCAATAATTAAAAATGTTTATGTAGTATTTATTCTTTTATTTAACAGATATTTAAATATTTAAATGGATTAAACAATTTCTTTAGATCAAGTTAAATTGCATTTTGATGCCACTAATTTAATATTGTTATGTGATTTAATAAGCTGCACACACAGGTCCTTCCATTAAGTCCTTGCATTATGTTTATGCATATTTTTTTCTGGAACTATATAAAAATAACCTGTCATATCCTCCTCACAATTTTGCAGTCGAGAAAATCCCAAACAAGATGTACCATGCTAAGGCAGGGTTCATGGCAAGTTCAACCTGTCTTTAACCACAATCTTATGATCATATTTTGATGGCACATTAACCTTTTCTTTAGGAGTGTGTAGCAGAGTGATGGATCCAATTCAGGTTGGAACTGAGAGTAATATTAAGTGATGAATTTCTGATACTTCTGTCCCAAAAAGAAGTAGGGGCCTATTGCCACCCACTGTCATATCACTTTACAGAACGAAGTGAATAGATTAGATAGACATTTATCATGTTCTTGTCAGATCCTGACCCCATTACAATTAGAAGCTCAGATGTCTGTTCATAGAGCTTCAGTGACATAGAATGGTGAGGCCTTTTTGTCTTCTTTGATTTTCCCTTATGGTTTCCATATTACCAATGTAATATCTGATGTGTTTTTTCTCTTTTTTTTACTATTCATCTCCCCTTTCCACTAGGACTCGGACTAGGAATGTATACCGCTTGGCCAAGAGAACTAGGATCTCATGGCCAAGTCCACATGCTTAAGACCAAATGACCCAGAGCTTCTTAATCTATAATGCTGGTAGACTGGCCCTTAGATATACATACCCATGACACATAAGACAACTATGAATGGAGGGGTTAGAAATGTTTTTTTTTTCTTTTTCTATGCTTTTCGACATAGTTAAGTTAGTTAAGAGATAAAAATCTTTTATGATTTCCAAAAATCACAGGTTATAAAAATTAAATAGAGAGAGAAAGAGAGAGAGAGAGAGATAGGGAGAAGCAGCAGAAGAAAATAGACAACTCATGAGTCATCACTTTAACACTGTTCCTTAATTACCCCTACATTGCACCAGACTACCCCCTCCAGTGCTTCCTCCTAGCAAGCCCCATTGTTTGAGTGGGCAACATATGCATTGAGTTAACCTCTGCGATGGGCCATTCCCTAACCCTGTCTATCCATCAAGGTGCCCCCATTACTGGCCAGCCCTTGGTCACGCCACATTGGGGCAACAATTCTTTAGCAGTGGTGGCTAATTTACATGGGTGACTCTCTGGTGGGACCTAGGCAAATCCTGCAGGCCCAGCGGCTCCGACTAAAGCTTGGCCATCCCAGGAGGGCATCCACAGGAACCTCTAGAGCACCGGCTAGCACAATGCTAATGCTGTGCTGAGACAATGGAGTAATTGTGGTTCCTTATGGGGAGACCAAGACGCCCACATGTTTCCTTCCCACAATTATCAATCCAGCAGGCAACTCTGTACTCTCAAAGCAGTGACAAGATCTCAGAGATAGAGGATAAACTCTGATGGTGGTCTAAGAGATTGTGAGAGAGCATTGTTTGATATAGATGGGTAGATCTGTAATTAGAGTTATTGACCTTGTATCATGGTTAAAGTGTTTCCATAAAATCTTTCAGCACCAGTGCAATGTCAGGGATTTAATATGAGGTCTATTACACCTGATGTGCCGCTTTATTGTTAAAATATTGTAAGATATACACCAGTCAGCAGAGTATAATGATGATAATGAAATGTCTGGCAGAATACTTTGCCTATTACTGGCAGTCTGAGAACAGCATAGTGCAGTCAACACTGTGTTAATGTCTACTAAAAACAAATTACAGGCAACAACATGTGGTAGAAACAAGAAAACACACAATGGATGGATGGATGGATAGATGGATATATGGATGGAGGGAGGGATAGACAGATGTATTGGCATACTACTCATTGCAATATCTGAAATATGCAAATAAACTCCAGGGGAAATTTGCCTCAGCAGTCCTTGTACTGCCAATTAGTACAGAAATCTAGTGTCTGTTTACATAATCTTGAATGTTTGTTAATGTTTACTGCCTTTTTACTGCTATATTCTTTAGCTCATCATTAATTCTGTTAGTTCTGGGTTCTGATCACTAAATTAATTAGTTGACCACTGTTCCTATGTATTTCCTACAACCAGAGAAGGACATTTCTTTGTGTACATGAAAAATATACATAACATTTGGCCATATTGTGTTTGAAATGTCATTTTCTGTATATTAATTACTTGTTTATATAGCTGTTATATAAAAGCAATATCACACTTGTAGTTGCAGATATCCTGAATATTGGTCTCACCTTGCATGCTCATGCCTGTGGTGAATCACAGCCATGTCGTTATTCAGTATAACTGCTCTTTTGGTTCTGTGATATTGCTTGAATATAAAGTCTGTTCTTGGGAATGATTGTATGTTTTCAGGCCTATATACTTTATTGGTTCCATGTTCTAGGCTCTTGATGTTAATGTTACTGGGACACAACCCTCATTCTATTGTATTACACTGCATGCTTGTAGTGATGATGAGGTAGTAAAGTCATTGACTACCCTTCACTAGAGAAGCTACTGATAATTAAAAGTTCTCAACCCCTGAAGGCCCTTAGGGGCTTTGTGGGGGGAGTCAGTTAGTCAACACGGAGCCAGGCCGCACTACTCAGCCACCAGTGAGCCATGGCTGCCACACATCCACCGAGCAGCTGATCAGCAGCTGAACCTGCACTACTGATTGGTCACTGCTGATTGAACATGCAGAGACAGAATCACCTTCAGCCTTCAGGCTAGCAGTTGTTCTCAAACTGTACACACACACACATATATATATATATATATATACACACATATATATATACACAGCTTACACAGTAACACAGACATTTTCTGATGGAGACTCTCTAGTTAGACCCTGCCCAAAATTTAAAGGCCAGTAAGGCCAATTTGTGTTGGAGGATGCAGTCCTACTCAGAGCATGACTTGACATTTTTCCTGCTAAATAGCACAGCACACCTGCATTCACTTGAGAGAGGGGAGTCTGTCACTGGATTAACAGTTGTAGTTTAAGGGAAACACAGATAGGCATTTTGCAACTTGAAAAGCAATATTGCCCTATATTTATTAATTCCTGTATTCTGTCTTCTGTTTCTGAGCTAAATGGGTTTATAAGAGTATGGCAGATACTAGACTGTAACTACATAGCTGCAGAACACAAGTCAGTTCCAGCCTTTTGGAGTCTGATCATACAGCAAAGGCAAATGAATAAACACTGTTCACTTATATTCAGTTCTATTGCATCAGTATGAATGGGGCTGCATTCTGTTTTATATGTCAGAATAAAAACAATGAGAAAGAGATGACAATGAAACATGATTGAAATGTGTCCCGCTGTAGGTGTATCAGTGCTTTTTTCTTTCTGTCCCTCTCTCCTTCAACAAGGGTGAAATAAAAGATGTTTAATACTGATTAGCTTTAAACAAACAGCCACCTGCCTGAGGGTGTGGAACATGTAGGGAGGCACTCTGATGGTATCAGGCAGGTGAGGCCATCGTAATACAATAAGCATTCAGCAGTTACATGCTACTGCAAAGCTTCCCCACACACCTGTGATTCAGCACCTATCCTCTCTTGAACAGAAAGAGATGAGCTAGAATCAGAGTACACACCCAGACGAACCAATAGTTACTCCTATTTTATTGAACATAAAATTAAATTCTAATTGTCAGGTAAATTCCATCAATGATAAATTCCCAATCCTTGGACATTTGTTGGACACACAATATAATCACAACACTTTGTGAAGTAATGTTCAATTGTGCAGACTCTGACCTTACCAAGCATTTTTGATCACATATTGCTACTCTGGCTCCTAAAAATCATCATATGAGTGGTTCACAGGAGGAAAGTGAGCTGCTCCTAACCCTAACCCAAGGTTCCTGTCAGGTTTCAGAGTTTGTCCCTAAATTCTGCATGATTGCAGCAGGCAGTGAATGCAACAATGCATCCCTAAAAATTACGTTTTGCCTAGGTCTTTAACTGGAAGTCTTCATGGAAATGGCATGCCATGATGAACCATTCACCCTCATCTTCCTTATTGACCTCACCATCTGCCTTGACTCCCTGCTCCATAGCCATTGCCCCTACCAGGAGACCCTTCAGTCCTCAAATGGAAGCTCCAACTCCTGCATTAAAATAGTGAGTTTATCCCAGTATTTAATTCCATTTCAGATCACTCTACAATATTCCAGTGTGCTATATGCCTTAAATTTGGCTCTGGGCTGATGGGAAACTTTAGTGGCCTGGACACTGTATTCTGTCTGAACATTACGACCCGACCCCTGTCACAACCTCTGATTATCCATGCCACTGATAGAAGGCCTAATGGGGAGGCTCCTCTTTAAATGAGTCAGCATGCTCTGTCAGGAGCAAATTTAATTTCTATTTTCTGTCATGTCCAAGCATTCAGTCATTCTGGGCTTTCTGTGGATGCAGCTCCACAACCCCAATCAGGAACTCTCCTGGTGGACAACCCATTGTCACCACCACTGCATTCTGTCACCCCAGTTGCATCTTCAGAAGGCCTAAACGAACAGTCTACTGCCTAATTGTCCACATTATACAATAAGCCTAAAGGAACAGTCTGCGGCCACATTGACCCCATTATACAATAGAGCTGCTACATGGAACCAGATCTACACATTTTCCCTCATGAAACAAAAAAGCCATGTAGAAGTACATCCAAGAGTTACTACAACAAGCATACATGCACACTTCTACATCTCCTGCATCAGCAAGTATTTTCATTGTGGAATAGAAAGTGTATCACAGGCCCTGCATTGAGAATTGTGTTCTCATTGAGCGAAACAGTGAAATAATGATATTCCTTACCTCTTGTCCAAGCTACACTTCAACAACTTTATTCAGCCCAGATATTCACATAGCTGGACCTCACAGTGCATATATTCTACGTACTATTTATTAGGGAGAGAGAGGCTTGGAAGACTGCATTTAGTATCACCTGCAGCCACTATGAATACTGTGTCATGTTATATATGCTCTCTTGTGGTTTCATCAATCATATCCTGAGGGACATGCTGGACAAATACATAATCGAATACAGTGACAACTCCCTCCTATGAGACTCATATGCCCCATGTCCAAAAAGTTCAATAGTGACTCAAACAAAATATTATTCCTGTCTTATTCCTGGGCTACATCATTAGCCAAAATGGGATTACCATGGACAAGCCAAAGACTGGCCCATGTCCAAGAATATCAAAGACATGTAGCGTTTCAGTGGGTTAAAAACATTTATAGGTTATTCAGGATTATTAGGATTCAGGATTTTCAGGATTTCAGCCTACCAGTTCACTCACTTTCATTGTGTGCTTAGATACCAGACCCCACTGTTTCACTGAAATGCTAACCCAACCAGCAGTGAATGACTGTTTTTAGAACATTTGTGAATGCCCCATGAGTGATTGAAACAAGTCAAATAAGAAGTTCACTGACTGGCATCAAGGAGAGAACCCCCTCTAGCAGACAGGAGTATGGCTTGCTAGTAAAGACATAAGCTATATCATCCTACAAGAAACAAATCAAATCATCTACATACTGGAACTGTCATGACACCTCTGTGTCGCTCCTGTAGTTCATGCTTTCCACCTGACAACAATCATCCTATCATATCCAGATGCCTAGCCACAGACACACCAACTGCTGCCCCTCCAGCCCTCCTAGACATCAGAGGCCAACCCACATACCTGGGGAATTTGATAATCAATGGCAAACTGGAGTATATTATTGAGAGGGGAGGGATACAGTTCAGAGGAACAATGTTGGATTTAGGCATATAACATCCTTTATTATTCTTTTTGTTCATGAGTAATTATCGACTTATGCCTAGTTTTCTTTAAAAATGTTGACATATTGATATTTTTCAAGCTATACAAAAAATATTGTCACCTTAGACTAAACAAAAACATATTTAATAAAACCATTGCATTAGTTGTATGATGCTCTAAATGTTTAAAGGGGTACTGATGACTCCACCCTTGTGTGTGTGCGTGTGTGTGTGTTGAAGCTGAGGTCATACATGGATTATGATCTGTTTATGTCATTGTACCTCAGGGCTTGTGGCCAAGTGCAGGTAATCTGATAAGAAGAGGAGTGTAAATACCTGGCCAAAACACACACACACACACACACACACACACACACACACATTTGGGATTAGAGTAGGGGAATATAACAGATACCAGTTTCAGTTCCTTTTCTTTATAGGGACCAAAATGTCTTTTTGGAGACCAAGACTGGAATGTCATTACTGCTCCCTATAATTGTCAAATTTAGGGCATAAAGCAAGACACACACATATGATTTTCTCTAGTAAAAAAACAATGAAGTGTGGTGTATTTTAGCAAAGCCACATTTGTGGTTACACCCATCTTGTGTGACTGCAGGTTTTGCTCTCTCTCATGCATAAACAGTATCAAAGCCTCATCAGAACCAACCTGGTGTCTCCGAATTGGAACTTTCTCATTGGGGGTTTTTGGTGCTTTCAAACCAAATATTTTGTGAATATACACAATATACCCTTTCTACAGCACATTTGCAGTGAATCACAATCTAATCCTTCCAAAAAGTTAAAGTAATACCAAAAATATTGTTAGTAACTCCAGCTCTTATTGTTGGTCTTTCAATGAGTGTAATGGAGCTTCCAGTGCTTTGGGACTGGACAATGAAACTGAGCCAACACTGGGACTCCCCTGTTACCTAATCCCTACAGTCACACCTGGGGATTTAGTGCGTAGGGGGCACATTCTCCAAATGATTTCTAAATAACTTTATTTGAGAGAGCCACTAGGTTTTGGCAAATCTACTATTTATTATTTAATAATCTTGTCTAATATTTCTTATTAATTCATTATTGAGATGAGATTATTATAAAAATAAATAAAATACATTTTTTAATACTTCAAAACTGAATTCTGCTGCTTGAAATAAATGTTTAAAATAAGACATGTTTGTTATTAATAATATTAAAACATAGAATATGTTACATTTGTTTTATTATAATATAAACTACTGGATACATTTTCCTGAAGTATATTTTCAGTTTTGCACTGTTTATTTCTTTATTAAGCTTATATAGGTTTACACTGCTGTATATATTTTTATCTTTTTAATTGAACTATCACTTTCTCCCCTGTTTGTTATATGTGTATTTATAAAGAAATAAATGAAAAACCTTGAACAGAGTTATAGCCACATGGTCTGTAAGTCTGTAACCTAGTGAACCAGAGTTAATGTATTCGATGATAAAGACTAAATCACTTTTTTACTTCGCTCTTAATAAGAGCTTTTCTTTTCTTCCTGAAAGTGCTGTGGCTTGTCATGCCAAATATTAAACTACACATACAAATATGAAGAAGAGAACCAGTGATTACTGTGTTGTTCTGATATTGCTATTTTATTTTAATTTAACATTTCCCATGAGTCATTTTTCATGGAAGTACATGAAATTTAAAGTTATAGTTATTTGCATCCATAGTTCCTACATTTTCTTCATTCACAGGAGACTGAACAAAATTACAACACATTGTCATAATCATACCATTTCCTAAAATTATGTGCCCATGGCATACACTGGGGGTTTATACAGGTTTGCTGCTTGTACACTCGGTTCACTCACTGGCTCATGTGGTTCACTATATTTATTTGGACACTGACTCAGCTTTGGTTCTGTTCTGTGTAATAAAGCCCCTGTAAAGGGTGTCTAATCTGAAACTGAGAATAACTGCATTGATCTGCCTGGTCTTATCCAGGGTGCTGACTGATGGTGTAGGATCGAAGGGACTGTGGCAACACCAATCACAACACATATTGTCAGAGAATGTTAGCATGAGCATGAACAAACAGACTGAAGTTTTTTTTGGGAAGGAAACTCTGAAGATGTGGTAGGACTTACAGGTAATACAAAACCACATTCTGTGAAATATAAAAAAGTGTACAGAAGAAAAAGAATGGGAAATTATAAACTATTGTAAAAAGTGTCTGTATTTGAAAAGCAAATATGATCTTGTAAAATTTAGACATCAGAGATTACATGTATGGATTTCCAAAAGTAGTAAGAGTATTGTTCTGCATATTAGATCAGTGTTCTTACTCTGTTGATTTCCTTTAATCCATATGAGCTACTTTTCTCAGTCAAACAATTGTATTACTTATGATCTGATGAACTGGGAGATTCATGACGTACTCTACACCTGCAAATCAGCTCTTTTAAAGCTTTAAATGTTTACACAATCAGGTTTTATTCCTAAATACAAACTGCATTTCACTGTACAAAGTTCTTTCAGTCCTTTACATCAACTAACTATATTGGTAGATATAGGCTTCATTAAACAGTTTTAGGTGAGAAGGGCACAGAGAGGAAATCCTCAGGGTGGATAATGCTTCTATGGAGAATTGCTAAGCTTTCTGAATCTCATCTCTCTCTTTCTCTGTCTGCATTATGTAAAACGCCAGAGACTTCTGACAACCTCCTATTCAGTCTTTAAAACTTTAAATGTTATATCTGCCTTTGTGCTGAGCTGCAATTAAGAGCCCGAAGCTCTGAATAACAAAAGCTGTGGCTATGCTCCATCACTCCCTGGCCCCAGGTGATGCTCACGCCATCACACTTCAAAGGCAGATTTATCCCCTCCCAAAGCTTCTGCTCAGGTTCTAAGTCAGATCTCCCCAACACTCTTAAACTCATCACACTGACATTTCTAATCTCAAGAATGGGAAAACAGTATGGAAGGCCAGACAAAAACAAAAGTAAACAAACAAAACAAACAAAACAAACAAACAAACAAACAAAAAACATGTCAGTTATAGCTTGTCACCATATTGAGTTTTTTTTTGGAATGAGCAATTAATTTTATTGCTTGCTTAATGACAATATTAAAACCTAATGTAATGATAGAGAGGAACAAAGCACCCCAAGTTAAGCCAAACATGAGAAAGTAGATTGTGAAAGGGGTGTCTAAAGCCTGTTCTATAAGCCCTATAAACACTCTAGAGGAAAAGCTTGGGCCAGGTGAGATCTCCTCCTTGATCCTGACTTCATGAGATTATGTCACCAAAAACTGTTGGATTTCTCTGCAAAAGCTCTGTGTTGTTCTACAAACATCCAACCTGTCTCAACAGGTAGAATCTCGTTAAAAAGGAGTGTGCTGCATTTACTGCATCTAAGATAGTAAATAAAACACACAACTTTTGAGTGTTGTTGTATAAAGTTAGTCTGTCAAACACCCAAGTCCATAATTACCACCAAGATTGACTCAAAACGGTAGCTTTCATAAATAGCTTCCAGCAACACCGTTATGGACATTTCTGTTGAAAAATGGCCTCAGGTTGTAGGCAAATTAGACAAGTACAATGCCAAAAAACTACACTGTGAAAAAGCAAGTTACTTTGTTAAACATGCAGTGACCCAGGACATTGTGCCCCTTGACCCTAGAGTTATCTTTGATAAAGTTGTCTTTCAAATGTGACAGGCATGTTTCCTTGTTTTACACGATGAAGCAGAGCAGTAAGCATTGTTTTTTTTTTGTTATTTTTATTATTGTTAATTATTGTTGTTTAAATGTTCTGGTGCCAATTACACACTCATTCAGATTGGACTTTTAGACATGGACCATTTCCATTTGTTCTACTGGACAACAGAAAATCCCCTAAACCCAAAACTCACACACACATAGACACACACACACACACACACACACAAATGTGCATGCCTTTGTGACATGTATCATCTAAAAGCTTTAATGAATTGACAAGCAAGCAGCATTGAGCCGTGACGCTTTGAATAAACACCTCTCCCTGATAAGCCTTTATGCTAAACTGACTCCCCTGAAAGCAAAAGAGCCTTTCAGCTGCAAAATGTGGAATAGTGTCCTGTGTAGAAAATTTGTAGAAAAAAAATATATAAAACATAGATACATTATTATCATAAAACAGGAAACTGGATGCAGAATATATTTACCTGTACTCCAGTCATTCGAAAGAAAGGTCATGATGCCGCTTCAACTGCTTATTGGTCATCCAAGTTAACTATTATTATTCAAATTATAGCGCAGATGAGAAAAAGCTTGTACGCATTTTAAAGTGTATAAATGTGTAACAAATGCAAGACAAATAGTTGGTCTTTTCTTTTTTTCTTTTTTTTACAGTCCTGCACTTATGTGATGTAAGATCATTTGCAGTATCTCAGATCAAAGGCTGGTGAAAAATGCATAAACAGGTTGTTGAGCTGTGACCCACTGAAGTGTCAAACTAGGCTGTCAACTCGTTTCAAACCTGTCAGATTACAAGAAACCATTCATCAGATGAAGCAGGGTGTAGGCAGCACAAATTCCAAGCAAGAGAAAGTTATGAGATGAAAAGAAAATGTTTCTTTATAAGCTTTTAAACAGATGACTTGACATGTCTCCTTGACATGCAGCATTCAGTCTTAGGCCAAAAGGGTCATTTTTGGTGATGACTAATAGCAAGTGTTGGGAACAAATATATGACGCATTTTGTTGTTATTTCCATCTCCTTGTGACCTGTGTTGTAACGAAGTAGTGAATTTGATTACCCTTTTCCCCATCAAATGAAATGTAAATATGATCACCCAAACCAACAGAAAACAAATACTACTATGCTACTAAAACAAAACAAAAAAAAAACCAAATATAAACAACCAAACAATTAAAACAGGATTTAACATTATTAAAACAACTATTCTACTATTCTAGTATTTTATGTAACTAATGTATTGGAGAGTACGGCACAACAATAGCATACAAGTAACATACATGTGACATTTAATAATAATAATAATACATTTAAAGTGACTATCTATCGAGGTTTAATTCTCTTTTATGTTTTACATGACTTTTTCTCTGGGGAGGCAGAAACACATTATTATTAAATGTTTTGTAGCCACAGAGATGTTTCTGTTGTTGTCTAATCATGACACTGATATCTTTTATTAAGTACAATTTACTGTACAATTTATTAAGTTTATATATGTGTATA
>JAOTRN010000026.1:8096190-8107413 GCA_028566695.1 Bagroides melapterus | reverse complement strand
AGAATGATTTTTCACAGAAATTATCCCCAAAATAAATATAAATATTTTCAGCAGTTTATAGAAAGCTATGAGCAACTTTCTCTTCTTGCCTGACTTTTACTTTTCTCTATAGATATGATCGTACAAAGGACACTATCTGTAGAGCTGAGTTTCCTCTTATAACCTGTTATTAGAATTTATATTTGCTCCATGTTATCGTTTATCTTACACCATGTCACCATACGCTAAGCATGAAGACATGTGCTGCCAATGTGCATCTCAGTATATAAAACTCTTAGGTTTGCCTATATAATCTTTTTAAAATAACCAATTAATACCTCCACCAGCACAATAAAGCTAAACATCAAACTAGGTCAGTTTATGGAAAAAAGCAAATGTCATTTGACTGCCTTCAGCTCAGCACTTTTACTGTTTGTACCACAGTGTCTTTAACACTTCAAAGCTGGAGTTTGGTTTTCTGAGCTCCCATAAAGCATCTCCTTCAATAACACTGAGTCTATTTATGATGGCCATATAACCTTAATTAAACAAAGACATGTGTTTCCTGCAAATTAAATGGAGCTCTACACGAGACCACAACAGCCAGGGAGAGAGATAGGAGAGGAAGTGCCTTCTTACTTACTCTGAGGTAGGACTATTCTCAGTGCTTAGTTTTTCAAAACATCTGGCACAGCATAATGCATGGTGACCCAGCTTCTCCACACACAAATAAATATGTACATACGCACATATTTACATACTTACACATGTAAACATGTAGATAACACAGGTGTGTATAAAGTTTTAATTCTTATTAATGCTTTAATCTTCAACATGCAATTGCTTATGAAAAGAAACAGATTAATAATAATGTATTGCTGCTTAAAAAAAACAGCAAGCATTCACAACCTTCCACTGAGAGAATGTCATAAAACAACTCACTAATCATTCCAATGCATGGCAGGGCCAGTAAACTCACATAGACTCACACATGTTAACACATGCACACATGATGCCGTCTCTCACTATATCTGCACATAACACATACAAATTCAGTTGCAGCAATTGAATCTATTTAAATTCTTTCCCTCACATATAAAATGACAGCTTTTCATTATACTTTCTAAACCAAACCAGTGTCTTTTAAAGGGTTAAACAGTCCACTATTACAACTTAAAAGGCCTGTAGACCTGGTACAAGCTCTAATGATGTGTAAACAATCATTGTTAAACTAGATTAGATCATTAGATCAAATGACTCCCAGCTGGACAAAATAAGATCTACTGTGCTCTATATGTACATAGCACTATTAAATAGTGCAATAGTATTTCCTATATATATTTTGAGCAACGATTAAGAAATTTAAACACAACAGGCAACAGCATGAGGAGGAACAGGACCTCTGTGCTCACTGGCTATTTTATTTAATTCAAATATTTGTAACTAAATTTAAATGTATATATTTTTTATTTATTTAATTGAAATATCATTAAGTAAAGCATTTTTCCTATTATCCAGAGATTATGGGTCCAAGGAGCCCAAGAGCGCATCTTTCTTCACTATCAATCACAGCCACAATGTGATAATCATGAATGTGTGTTAGCTCGTACATGCACTATAGTGTGGATAGTGATGATAACATATTACTTCACCCCCTGATGTTGTTTGAGCAGCAATTCAATAAGATGTGTTTAGTCAGCCTTGGAGAAAGCATGTGATAAGCTTTACCTAGTTGTTTACTTTCATGTGATAGGGGAGATGCATGATGGGCGGGTATTGGCCATGATAAAATTAGTGAGAAAATCAGGGGAAACTGGCTTTAATTATATTCACAGAATTAGAAGGACACTACCAAAATACCTCTACATAACTCAATTGAATTATATTTGAATTTAATTACCTTAAATGTCATTTAAATACATTGTACATTATGTGCAGGGTGTCCTGGGACATGAAGCGATCAGCCACTCAGCTGTCAACAAACCTGAATGAACATGTGAGAGGAACATTGACATCCAAACATCCCACTTCACCAAAACCCTCTACACCTGAGATTTGCTCGTTTACAGAAGAAAACATATTAACAAAATATTTGACTAAAAAAATGCCGAGAATTAAACACTGAGACTGTGTCTGAGACCTGAACACCAATGGGAAGGCTGTTCCATAATAGTGTGGGATTTGTAGGACAAAGCTCTCCCTTTGCTGTAGTTTTCACAATTTGAGGTACCAACAAAGAAGTATTCACGACAGATAATAAATGACTAGATGTTTGCTCAGGTAACCATTCAGTGCTTTACAGGTCTCACAGTATAAGTCATAGTATTTTTATAATCTGTGCAAAATCTGATTGGAAGCCAATACGTTGTCGATAATATAGGGATGCAGTCATATCTTCTAATTCTTGGTTCTTGGTTCATCTTGGTTCTAGTAAGGGCTCTGTTTTTTTTATATACCTACTGGAACATTCACACAGCAACACATTATTTAAATCCAACCTAATGTGTAACAAAAGCAGAAACTATTCAGGAAATATTACTGATTTAAGTTTAAATAACAGACTGGAAAAAAAATAATCACAACAAGGTATCTTACTGCCACACATAATATAACTGAAAGGCCATCCAGAAATATGACAAATTCATAAAGCTTACTTCAAGCTGCATGTGGTCCTAGTTCAAATAAATTGGTCTTGTCAGAATTAAGTAAAAGGAAGTTAATAAGTATCTAATGAAGTCTTTCAGTGCCTAATGTCCTTTACACATTCATCAACTTTATTAAGCTGGCTTTGATGAAACAAACAACTGTGTCTCATCAGCATAACAGTGGATATTAATAGCAAGTTTACAAATGATTTTATCCAGATGTAGCATATAAAGAGAAAAAAGCTTTAAGCCAAACCCACCAAAGTTTACCTTAATATGCACAGATGCATCACCATTTAAATCTACAAACTGATAATGATTAGTCAAATAAGACCTGAGCCCAGACAGGGTCATTCCCTTAACTCCACCATTTTCTAGTATATTGAGGGAAGGAATAGAGAACTAGTCCACAAATTAGTTTCATTAGATTGGTCTCTTGAAAGGAAGTAAAACAGTCTGAATACAGTAAAGCAATAGTCTGATATTTTTGTTTGTATTTTCAGGTTTGTCAATTTAAAGATCTTATTTACATTTAAATTTATGAGTTGTCTGTTTTAAGTTTCATGTGCGAATGTTATACAAGGGTGACAATTTATCTTTCTAATTATTTTTGCTTTTGCAACCTGGAAAGAAAATTGATTTGTAGTTAAACAATGAAAATCAATATCAATATCATCAGTGTTTTTCATTTTTTATATGAAATAAAATCCAAATGGGCACTTATGCTTATAAATAAAGATTTAATGAAATATGACCAATTCAAAGTTTAATTAAAACTTAAATTCAATCATAGCTTTTAATAGTTCACTGAACTGCTGAAAGGTGAGGTTGAAGGTTGAATAGTTGCTTACTTGAATAGTTGCTTGCTTAAGCTCTTTAGCTACTTGTTATAGAATCCAGCATAAACTTTCCAAAATATGCTGTGGGCCTGCAAACATGTCTGCCATTGTCTACAATCCTCAAAACCTCACTCTACCAGCACGATCACATTTATCAATGCCAAATTCTAACCATGCACACCTATTTCCCATAACAGTCTCACAATGAGTCTTTAAGAAACAAACAAACAAAAAACAACAACAACAACAACTATAAATGCTTACCTGACTAACCAAGTTTTGTATATATGAATACTGTTCTGTTTTTTTTTATTATCTTTTTTCTATCTTGCCCTACATTCAGGATTTTTAATGTAGCTTTTGTATTTTAGATTCATATTGCTGTTATGAATCTATATATTCTGTTTCTGATTTTGCTTCATGTTGTGGATTGGTCTGCCAGTTTTAATAAAGATTCTAAACTGCAGTTGCATCCATTTCTGACTCTGTTGCATGACAGATTACTTTGCCATCACCATGAATGCAGCAGGAGAATCAAACTGGAACAATGCCATGGCAGCTCAAGGAAAGCTAGTAGGAGAACAACAATGCTTGGCTGAGCTAGACTCCAAAATCATGATACATGAAACATGCTCACCGGCACTATTTCCTCAGCCTTCGTCTCTGAAGGCAACAAACCCCAGCACACTTAACGCTTGCCCTGACATATATGTGAGGTAGACTTCCCAGTCTAAAGCCTTTCTACTACAGTGCGTATTGTACATCTCAGGCCAAGAGGAGGTCTCTGATCAATAGTACATTGCCCAGTTCCTAAGTTTACTCACAGGAAAAGCTGTGCTACTGGGCTACTGTGGAATCAAGAGGGGGGGAATGTTATTGTCTTATGACTGCTTTATGGAAATGTTCCTATGGGTTTTTGATCACATCCCCAAAGGCACAGCGTTTGGTGTGCAGCTTCTGAGAGTCACTCAAGGCAGAAGAAAGGCTTCAGAGTATGCACTGGAGTTCCACACTATTGTGACAGGGAGCAGATGGAACAAGCCTGCCCTCAAAGCCATCAAAGCCAAGTCTTAATCAGGATCTCAGTGAATTGGTCCCTCATGATTCTTTGATTGATCTAGCCATTTGCCTGGACCATCTCATCTGTAACCACCAAGTGCATAAGGGGACAGACCTATAAGAGAAATCTGCTGCTTTAAGCCCAGGCAACTAGGATAGACCTGTCTAAGTCTCACTGAATGTGAAAAATGAAGAAAAGAAAGGCGGTCTTTTATTGTCATCATTCCATTTACCTCCTGGCTCTTTGCCCTGCCTGTGAGAAAACCCTGGCCCACCCATTCACAAACAACAAGAACCTCTAGCACCTGAAAATGGCCAAGAACCTGAACCTATGCCAAGGCCAGTGGGCCATGTTCTTTTCCTGTATTCATTTCATACTCTAAAAGAGACTTTGCACTAAAAATATCAAAGCTGGCTCTCTGTCCCATCTTTACCCCACTTACAACATAGATCTAAGTCCAGAATACATAATACCCTTCTCCTGGTTTGTCAGTACTATCATTTGGAAAACTGACAGTGAAATTGTAAGCAAGCCAGTACAACTCCCCATGTTCAATCACATCAAAATCAAACGTTTGAGCCTACCAAATTGAGGAGTAAGCTCATCGGTAGAGCAATACTCTGGCCACAGGGCACCCTTCCACAAAGAGAATATATCACCTGTTAAAGGTAAAGCACTTATAGTCCAACAGGGTTATCCCATCATGTATTTATACTTGTGCCAGATCTAAAGCACCCTCTGAGCAGGGACAACCATGCCTCTGCCCATACCCAACAACCTTGGTCCCACATTGCCATAGACTTCATTATGGACCTCCCTGGTTCAGAGGGCAAAACAGTGATTAAGGTTATAATTGACAGGGTCTCACATTCCCTTCACCTTGTTCCTCTGCATAGTCTGTGCACCTCTTTTCAAACCTTCAAATTAGTCTTTACTCATGTGTTTCACTTCTGTGAAATCTCTGTTGACATTCTGAGTGATTGGGGTATTTAGTCCCCTCCAGGACAAGTGCAACGAGTGAATCAAGAGATCCAGAATATACTATAGTACATTAAATGACTGCCACTTATGGATTACAGTCAATAAACACCTCACTCCACTGGGATGTTTGTACTTACCTGAATTCTAGGTATGCACACCTGCTTCTAATCAGACTCTAATGGAGTCTCATGACTCTTTGCAAATTAAAACTCAGTGTACACTTACTTTACTTACCAAGCTTTTTGTATCTGTGAATTCTATTCTGTTTTTGATCTTGCCTTGCTCCCTGGTTTTTGTATTTTGTATTTTGCCCTTGAGAAAAGATTGTTTCTAGGAACTCTTATACGGAGGACCATGTATAACTGTTCTGAAACAGAAAGGTGGTGAAGAACATGATAATGACAGACTGTTATTCTTTTAGTCTGGCCTACAGCTTTAACATGTCTGAACTTTAAATACCAAACACAACTAGAGTCCATTCACTCTGCCAGCCTGTCTGTCAGTCTCGACCTGACAAATGCCAAATGCTGAACTAAAAGTATTTCCCCATACTCAATATACACCTGTATCAAGTCTGGAAGGGACAGATGTATCTCACTCTCCAGGGGTGGGGGAAATTGAGCAGTAGTAAATAGAGTACTTGGTGTGTATGTGTGTGTGTTCAAGGGCTTTGTAATAGTCCAGTCATCTAATTGAGTCAGTAATGTAGTATTCCACTGAGACAATAGCCTGGCTTGCTTTGGCATTGCAATGTTCCTCAAGTACAGGTGTGCCTCAATTAAAATCATGACTAACTCTTTCCATAACACATAGACAGACACACACAGACACTGACACACACAGTAAAAAAACACATGCTAACATTTAGAGATAATCTGATCAAATTTAGAGGCACAGCAGTATATCTTAAATACACAGACACAAATATGTTATATAAAGTTTTGTCTACTTGTTTGTGAGAAAAAGCACAGTCTCCAAACACACAATACCTTTTGTACCTAAAGTACCAGTAAGGACAGGGATGCCAGACATGTGTGACTAAACTATTGTCAAAATAATACAATAAATTCAAATGTTCATTAGTAATTTACAATCAAATTTAGATTCCTGTATTTCTGATTATTTATATAGCAATAATAACAGAACTATTGTTATTATTATCAACTGAATTACCCTGCAACAATAAGTTATCCAGCTCAACTCCAAAGTTCAAATATAAGCCTCCCAAAACCTGAATTAAAACTCAAAATTAAGATTACCATTGCTAAGTATATTTTAATATTTACAAATTAACATCTTTCCATGGCACTAAGTATGCAAATTCTGCAAGAAAAACTTTTGACCTGGCAATAATAGAGTAGTCCCTATAAATTGGTTTATTTACAAACTTTTGAGTACAAAATGGATGCCTCCTATTTTTTCTTATCATGAGCATACCTACCTTCTAAAATGTGCATTTAACGATGATAAAATCTCTTCAAAACCATTTTGGCATGTTCTATAAAATAAAATGTAATAATTTTTAAATCATTTATATTAGTTTATATCAATTTACTACTGTGCATGTTATAGTATGAAATCTGATAAAATCACAATTCAAAAGAAAAAATGATCAAATGAAATATTTGATAAGAAAATCATAGTTAAGGAAATTAATAGCATATATGGACTGCATGAACAATTAATGTTAACAAATATTGTGTTCTTTAAAACATTCCATATTTGAAGTTGATCATTTATCACTAGATAAAATACAGATCTTTATTTTATTTTCAGTTGTAGACTAAGGTTCCAGTATCTTTCATAAACAATTAAAATTTGAAATTAGTTTTAAATTGATGCCATTTAGATTGGGATGTAAATTGTTTAATTGGCTACTGTAGACAAGTGCAAGCTATAGCAACTGATCTCACATTCATTTGTTGTTTCCTTATACTTCATGACTTTACCTGAATCCTGTCCTGACCGTTCCTATTGTGTTTTGTGCTAGCCAGCTTAACTCAATGACTCGGGACTCCATTTTTAGAATTTTGACCTACATAGCAACAGAAAGAAAGCTTGGGAAAGGCTTGACTTGGGACTCTTTCCTGACACCAAAGATAAGAATACTGGACCTGGCTATGTGCACATTATAATTGTTCAAAAAAGAAAACAATTATACTCTATTCATTTCTTTACAACTGACAATCCCCACTTATTTTAAGAAGGCCACCACTGTCTCAGTTCCCAAGAAATCCACTATTCTCTGCTTGAACAACTACCTTCCAATTTCACTTACCTTCATTAATATGAAGTGCTTTAAGTTGATGGTCAAATCCCTGCATGCCACATTAGACCCCATGAATGTGTAGTGCACCAATAGTGCACTGCACATGACCCATAGCCACCTGGAGAGGAAGAGCAAGTATTTGAGAATGATGTTTATTGTCTTGAGCTCAACATTTAATATAATAATTCCCAACAAGCTCATCACCATGGGTCTGAACAGCCACCTGGACTTTCTGTGAGGGCTGTCACAGATGGACACATGTTCCCTTCCCACACATATTTATACACAATTTGTATGTATCTTTTATTTTTGTGTACTGAATGTTTCTTTTTTTTTTGTCCCTTTTCTAATGGATTTTCACATTTCTACATTTTGTTTAGCATTTGTTTTAAAAACTGTAAAAACTGTATGTTCAGTATTTAATTATGAAAAATCCCTTTGTTTGCCTTAGTTTTCCATGTGCTAACTGTAAATAACAAATAAAACACTTCACCTTTCATATTTACAGGCTGCCCTCTGATCCACACCATCTTTTTAGACTTCATTATAATATAACTGTTTAACGTATGTCAAGATTAATTGTTCTTAATTTCATCTAAATTATTATCAATATAAAAACCATAATTGTGGTTAATACATAAACAAATCCCACTTACATGCATGGAGATCTTGGTGGCAGATATGTGTCCACACAGCCCCTGTTTACTCATTTTGTTTTGTGTGTAATGTATTGTTTGGCACTTTGCCTACTTTCTGCACCTGTATTTACAGTTTTACACTGTCTATGTTCTGTGCTGTTGCTATTTTACCCAAATTACCCCTTGGCACTTACTAAATGATGAATATCTAAACACCTACACAATTAAAAATATTGTGTAACTGCAGGATATGTGAGAGACTCTCTCAGCTCTATTTCAAGAGTTGGAATAGGCCAGCAGGCTGAGATATATTCATTTTCCACAATGCTCATTTGGGCGGTGGTGTCTCTAAATCTGTGTCAGAAAAGACATTAAAGCTGGGCATGGTGTTCATTTGGAAACAGGAGTGACAGCAGGTATATTGGCTCATTAATTAAAATAATCCCATCATAGGTATTGTAATCATTTGTTAACTCAGATTTAGTTAAGGCTAAATTTAATATGTCATTGTTGGTCAGGAAAAAGAAGATGTGAGAGAGAGAGGGGGGAGAGAGAAAGCAGAAAAAAAAGGTACAATGAGGCTATTATACTACAGAATTGAAATAGTCAATTTGTGTTTGGCTGCTCCACTGGGGAGAGCTTTCGATCCTTTCAGCAGATATATCATTTTATGAAAGACCAAAGGGATGAGAAGAAAAGAGGCAAACGAGTAAGGGGAAAAATCAGTCGCCTACTATTTTTAACTGCCCCATAAATCTGTTTTTAAATTCCCTTCCATTTAAAATACCCTGGTGAAGCTTGCCTTCTCTCGGCCTGTTAAGTACCACAATCCATGCATGGTGCTACATTTATCCTAGCAGTGTAATTGGTCCAGCTCCCTCGACTGGTGGCTCAGTTACCGGTCCTCCCCGAGGCCTGCAACCAGGAGAAATCCCAAACCACCTCAAACCCTGAGCACAAAGACTCGTCTCAGACAGAGAGAGATCTGGAGAGAGAGAGAGAGAGAGAGACCCACAAAGCTATAGTGTCTACTACATGTGGGCTGACACGTATACTGGAGGGTAGAGTTTTGTGTGTGCACGCATGTGCATGGAAGGTGGGTGTGCACTGCTCTGGCACACCACAGGCAACAGATGAAATGCAAAATCTCTCTCTCTCTCTCTCTCTCTCTCTCTCTCTCTCTCACACTCACACACACAAACACACACACAGATTGTCACAGAGAAGGAGGACAAAAGTAGTAGCAGCAGAAGCAGTACCGGCTGCCTCCTCTTTTCACCTGCAGCCATTTGGAGAGGAGGAGTGCTCAACAGAACAAGGCCCAGCGCTCATTTATGAGCACAGGCCTCGTCTGCCTCAGGGCCCAACCAACAGCAATGACGTATAAAACAGTGATGGCTGGAAAGCAAACCCCCCGCTTCTTAAAGCAGCTCCATCTTTTTTATTTTTACTAATCAGCTCCTCCAAAAAAAAAGGAAAAAAAAAATCATATTCCACCAATTATGTCCCATTTTCAGTCCGCTACAACTGCCAAGTCAGAGGCAGCAATGACAACTATTCTGAAATGTCAGTGTTTGTTGTAAGGGTGGGAGGGAGGACTTGATATAAAGAGTGTATTTCCAGTTTATATTCTTCTGTCAGTCTGTCTCTGGCTGTCAAGTAAGATGGGGTGGAGTCAAAAATCATCAAACTGGTGTAAGAAAACGCATAGTTATTTTGACTTCATGGTGCATTGTAGTAAGTGGTAATTTACTATGTGTAACATCATTTAACACTGCAGCATGTTCGATGTGCAAAGTGGAAATAAAAAACATGGATGTGTCCTTGTTTGCTCTCTCTGCTGTTTGCATGTAAAGCTCATAAACAGGTACTTTAACTACACTTTCACAGTTACCGGCCTGACTGAATAATTAGTACTGTGCTACTATAACATTAAACATTCGTTCAACATTTTGGACTAAAATTACAGTAAAGCAACAAGAGCAGACAATCGCAAATAGCAACAAGCTAGCTGATTACCTTTAGTGATAACGCTAATGTTAATTACGAATGTTGAATACTGCTATAAAGACTTTCAAAAGTGGAGAAATGTCACTTTATATTGTTCACAGTATGTGCTGCAATGTTCACTTGATGTCACTTCATAAACAGGGAAGGAACAGGTAGCTGAGAAGTTGAGGTTTTCAGTGTTGTGTATTTTTTACTGGTTGTAAACTTACCTCAAATACAACATTAATACAAGGTGATTTTATAACTCAAAATTCCATAGAGTCATTTTAAGGAACAAGTCAGTACAGCTCAAAGAGCATCTACCTCAATATGTGTGTGTGTGCGTGTGTGTAAGAGAGAGAGAGAGAGAGAGAGAGAGAGAATGAGAGAGAGCATGTGTGTGGGATTTTAAAAAATATGCATTTAGAAACAAATCACTCAGTGTTCACATAAGTTATCAAGTCTTGAGATCTTGTTCTCAAATCATGAATGTTACTGTTGCTAAATTCATGAAAATTTTAAAGTTAAAAATAAAATAAAATTTTTAAAGAAGTGATGATGATGTAGTTGGATTTAATCTAATATCATATATAAAGAATGTTATCCACATCTAGTAAAATAAATAAATAAATAAATAAATAAATAAATAAGGTAAAAAAGGGGGAAAAGAGGACGTTGCCTTAGATTATTATTATTATTATTATTATTATTATTATTATTATTATTATTAATATTATTATTAATATTATTATTATTATTATTATTATTATTATTATTATTATTATTATATTTTTTCTTTTTTTTTATTTATTTAGAAAAGACA
>JAOTRN010000026.1:8053643-8064329 GCA_028566695.1 Bagroides melapterus | reverse complement strand
CACACACACACACACACACACACACACACACACACACACACATTACTGCCTCTCAGTATATAAACATTTGCAGAGTATTGTTCATTTTGTCCAGTACATCTGATCTTACTAAGCCTTGTTTTTCTGTAATTGCTATTATGGTTTTTGGAATCTTTCCCATTTCTCTACTCATGGATTTGTGTTTGTCTAATCTTTTGTATTTGCTTATCGCCTGACCCACGCCTGTGTTTGCCATTAGATTCTACCTCACATTCTTGATTTGTCTCCTCTCATTAAACATCCACTTGCATCTGTCTCAGCTCTCAATCATCTGCTTTAGAGCTTGACTCTAATAGGTTAGATTTGGTGGGGTGTGTAGAGGTAACTGGTATAACTGGCTAGCCTACTGTGTGTAACAAGATGAAACTGTCACATTTTTATACAATTTGTTTTTATTACAGATGCCTGGAGTCTAGCTCTATCTTACATACTAGTGGAGATAACTTCTAATTTGATTCTCAGTTGGTTAAATTTCTCTTATTTAGTTTATTAGTCTTCAATAATTAGTCTAATGTAATAAATATTAACTATTAAAAACTAAAGAGGTAGAATGTAAAATGCAAGTGTACATGTTACTCTTTGTCAGAAAAGAAAATTAATTCGGCCCAACTAACTGTAGAAGTTAAAAGAACTATCGACATAGTCTAATGTATTTAAATACACATTAATAAAATGTGTTCACAACACACCAAGTGTTCACATCACAGTGTATCACATCCTGTGTGTCAAGCTGGATGGAGTTCCCATGCCAACTCCCATTCACTGTCGAAAGTGCCTACAAGGTCAGGTGTCAGATGTTGCCTAAACTCCAAATTCTACAGATCTCAATCCAGTTGAGCATTTGTGTAATCTGGTATTTAGTTACCTTAGAATAGTGTACCTGCCATGCTGATGGAATGATGATAAAAAGATCATAATTCGGTTCAGGGATCGTTCCCGTGTGGAGCAATCCTGTATGGAGTTAATAATACACACTTCTGGTTGCAGTATGATGATGGGGGAATGTCTGCACTAGTCCACTACCCACTGGACTAGCACATAATCAAGTAACTGATTATTACCAATAATTCATTCAGTGCCAAAACAGGACAGGATTTTATCCACACTCAGATGGTCATGTCAAACACTAAGTTTTGTGCGGTCACCCGAATGGATTTGGGTAATGTCACTTTTTCAGAACAGAATAAATTAATTTGATAAAAACTCACTTTCATGTACAATATCCTACTTATACACTGACAATGACAACTTACTGTGTGGTAAGGACAGGACACCAACTACACACAAAAGTTCATGATAATGCATTTAAAGGAAACATGCAAACATTTGAATATTTTAAGGATACTCTAAATTACCTGCACAAACACACACAAAAACACCTTCACCGACTACTAATCAACGCAGATCCTAGCACATACACATGCTTGCGAGAACACATCTACACACACCACACACACACACACACACACACACACAAAATCAGGTCCCAAGAAACAGCAATCAGAAGTGTAATTATAGTGTCCATAGTCATCTCCCAGAACACTGTCTGTCTTGCCTCTGGCTTAACTAGAGTTTTAAGAATGAAGTCAGCTATAGGAAGAAGCTATAAATACAGCATGGAATAATTCTAAATGTAGGACCAACCTCGCTAGGTTTGGCCTAATCTCAGCCATAAGCTGCAAAGGGACATCTACAGCTGGTACAATTTCAGTGTATTATTAAGCAGTGCCTGTATGATTGGTTGGACGCATTACTTGTGGAAGAATAGCTAGTAGTGTTTGATTTGCTAAAACAAAGTCACAGGTTTGTAACGGAAAACATCAGCCTCCCTTAAATAAACTCCCTTAAATATACAATGGGGTGCAATAGTCTGAGATCATGTACAATTATAATTTTTTTCTGTTCATTTAAAAGGAATTGTGCTTGAAATTGACAACAGACAAATAAAAATGATTGAGAATTTTAAAATATTTTAAACAACATAAATGGTCGATATACAGTATGTTGCATATTTAATAATAAAGATATTTCTAGGTCCCTAATTAATGTTAGTAAATTTATGATATTGAGCAAGTGAACTGTTTTGTATAAAAGGTTTACCTTGAGTCTTATCTGTTCCATTAAAATGTGTTCAGATGACAATCCTGTGGATTTGATAAAACAAGAAACATCGGGCTTTCAAACTGTAGTCCATGTAACAAATGGGAGAACAGTCCAAGTCAAGGAAATTCTGAAAAAAAAAGTTATCTATCTATCTATCGATCTATCTATCTGTCTATCTATCTGTCTATCTGTCTGTCTGTCTGTCCGTCCGTCCGTCCGTCCGTCCGTCTATAAAATGCAAAATAGAAGCATTCACTTCAGTGGTCTGAGACTTTTATACTTCATTGTATGTTTAAGTTTAAAGCTTATTCTGGCATAGGAAAGGGCACTGATATATAAAAAGGAAGAGAAATAATCGAGATCACATGACAGTCCATGGTGTTGTATTTTAATATGTAGAATTAATACAAGTCAGTCACAGAGGGTCTTCTTGTTGCTGTAGGATGTTTGGGGTCATATCTGAAGAGATCCTACTTTTAATAAAGGGGACATTTACTGCACTTAGAGATATAACAGTGTGTCAATACTCCCCTCTTACTTCATTATGCAGTTCTCCTTCACAGTCAAACACTCTGTCTGTAATAACTCATGGCTGCCCAACAGAAAGCAAACAAGGTACCTCAGTTTGCAAACTGAAATCCTCTATTGCACAGTTCAAACAGAGGAGAGCAGGGTGTGAAATCAAATGTTTCACCATTCTGGGACAGAGTGTGGCGAGGGGGGGGGGTGGGGGGGGGTACACAGGATAGTTTGCTGAGTGCACACACGCACACACACACACACACACACACACACACACACACACACACACTTACAATGGCTCTCAAATATACACTCTCATGCATGTTTCAGTGACCTTGGTGCACTATACAATGAATCATTAACTTTAAGAGAGTGATGATTAAAAGTTCAAAAGCACAATGCAGTTAATACAGGCTGAGGGACAGTGCTACTGGTTAACGCTGTTTACACGCCGTGTGTCCCCGACCTCAGCATCACTGGGATCTGGCTTGCTGTTGCGCTCAGCTGATCAAAGCTTCAGTAACATATGCTGTTTCCCTGTCTAATGCATACACACACATGCGCGCGCACACACACACACACACACACACACACACCCACGCATGTGCGTGTGCGCACACACACACACACGCACTGTTTCTCAGGCACAAGGTGGCTTCGGGTTTTTTTCTTCTACTTCTTCACATTTAAAAAAAAAAAAATATTTGTGAATATAAAATGTACTTTTCCCCACTGGCACCATAATACACAAGAATGCACTTCCATGACAAATTTTATATTAAACTGTGTACCGAATGTTCATTTCAGATGGTCGGCCAATTCTTATTTGCTACCCACAAAACCCTATATTCTTTACATCAGGTATAAGCAAGTTATCTTACTAAACAAACATTATTTACTAGCAAGTGTATATCACAGTGTAATACTATGCTGCCTGTAGCAATGTGTGCAGCAGAGTTTATGAGAAAGTCAAAATGAGTCAGTCAACCAAGAACAAAAAAATCCAGTGCATTGGCTATGTTTATTCACCCTCTCTCCCACCCTGACACACTTCAGCCTAGGGCACTGTACCCTACAGGCAGTCTGACAGCACTGAGGCATCACAAGATGCTAATCGGAGTAATACAAAGAAATAATAGCATGTTTTTATATTTTTATTTCTTCCTGTAGCATGACATCAGAAGTGCAATGGGGAATGAGATTATCCCTAAATGCTCCCCACTTGCCTGGAATCAAGCTCTAATGATGACTCTAGGCTCATTTCTGAACAATTATGTGCCCTGGCTTTTCAGCAATCATTCCACTTCAGTTGCTTAGGACAGCTGTAGCTTCCCATGTATCTGCCTTTTAGATGTGTACTTTTCCTTGGTCTTGAAAAGAACAGTAGCAGAATAAGACTCTCTGACATTCTTATTAGAGCAGGACCGTTTAGCTAGATGAGCCAGCATGATCAAACCTGACAAAATGTATTAGAGGATTATAAGTTTATCATTAATTTGAAAAAACTTTAGTACCAACTGTAAGACTTGAGCTAACATGAAGTTCTCTCCAAAAATTCTCTTTGAGAATAAATTTATAGTAACAACATTTAGAGTAATACATTTTTAACATGAACTAACCTGATCGAATTTCTGACAGATCTGTAAAATTATTCATAGCTTCATTGTTAACTCATATTAACCTCATCTAACTTGGCAGAATATACCAGAAAACTTCCTTGAGTACAACCACAAATCTATGCTAACACAGGACCATTGTAAGCTAACTCTGTTGACTCCAGTAACATTAGAAGGGCATGTCTAAGGAGTGTCCTTCATTACTGACTCAGCTTTCACTGACATCCAACCCTGACTTATAAGAGATTAAGCAATTTGATTCTGTTGAAAAGGTGAAGTGGTATCTAGACAAAGAGGGGTTTCAATAAATAAAATAAATAAATAAATAAAATAAAAAAAACACATTGAACCATGAATATTATAGGATGAACCCTGGCATCTCCAGGGTTGGTGGCTTGATTCCCGCCTCTGTCCAGTGTGTGTGAGGTTTTCATGTTCTCCCTGTGGTTCAGGAAGTTGAGATGATTGGCAACTTGAAATTGTCCTTCATGTGTTAAAGGATGTGTGAGTGTGAGATTGTGCCCTGTGATGGTTTGGCACCCTGTCCAGGGTGTCCCCTGCCTTATGTGCCAAATCTCCTGGGATAGACTCCAAACTCTGTGCCAACCTGTGTACAGAAAATGTATGGATGGATAGAGATTTGTATATTAGAAAAGAACGTTTTTGTTCTTCTTTCAGCTGCTCCAGGGTCACCACAGTGGATCATCTGGACTATATATTTGATTTGGCACAGGTTTTACACCAGATTATCTTCCTTAGGCTTTGTTTGTTCTGCTGGACCACCAGTAGGCTCAAATATCAGAATAGAATAATACAGGTATAACACAATGTTATAATCTGTAGTGATTTATTTACTGATATCATATTGTGTATTACGTCTAATCACCTGTATCTTGAATTTGGAATGGTCTAGACTAGAATTTAATTCAACATCAGCTTGACCAGTGGTTCTATGTAGCTTTCTGGAAAGCCTCACCTGACAGAGTAAGCTATGGAAATATCATCCCAAAGAGCCATATATTTATATAAATAAAACTGTAGTACTTACTGTATATGATCTAATTATAGCTAATATTTTATCAGATGTAGTTTTTGGATTTGTTCCATTCCACAAACATCAGAAAAGTTCAGTAAAATGATCGCTGTTAAACTAGTATGCTCAGGCTCTACTATGAAGCTGGGACACAGTGCTGCTGTGAGAAAAAGTGGTGTTCCTCTAAGTGGCAAGTCATGAGCAGTCACATTTCTTTAAACAACGGTTTATTTTAAGAGACCCAGGCATAGAGATGTTGCCCTGAGCACAGTGTGTAGACTATGCTGGCTGTGGCACAATTTGTTTTGGTGAATTTTGGGCCAGCTGTTCAGAAACATGTTTGAAATATGGTTTTATTTTGGAGCTAAATAAGACAGTTTAGTTTGAGCTACCAAAACAAAGCACTTACAAAAAAAATGAATAATTTTGTTCTAGCCCTAGTTTAGAAATATCTCATTGTTTATCAGAGCACATTGTATTACAGTCATTGGTGTTATTATTCAAATTTTTTTTTTCCATTTCATTTTAATTACTATAACCACTCTTTCATTTCAAATGTATAAACCACTTGTATCCTCGCAGTCACAGTACACAACCCAAGAACTGACATTTTTGCAATTCAAAAAAATATGAGGTTTAATATCAGTCAAGCCCTGTGCAACACCATAGCTTTCAAACTTGAATAATCTAGGCATGAATAATAAATTAGCCTTAACGTTTATGTATTTTTCCTTCCACCAAGAGCTGTGTTATTTATAGCTTCATCTTTCTTACAGGCTTAAATATATGGCAAAATATTTTGACATTTTGATGGCAGAGGGAGCTGGGTGCAGGCCAAATAAACATTTGCTTAATCAATCACCAGAATTTGGCATCAGCTGTTAGCTCTTACAGCCTTCCTCTGCTCTCTTAGAAGTGCAGCAGCTACTGATCTACTGAGGCCTCAATCTCAGCTTTACAAGATAAAAAGATGACGTTCATTATCTATGAATTCATTTAGAAAAGCAATGCTTCATGTAGGAATGTGCTTTTTAAAGTCAATTTTCACAGCATGTACATTCTAAAGGATCATGAGTGCATATACATATAAATTATCAAATAAATAGTAATATAATAATAATAATAATAATAAAAAAAAAATATAATAATAATAATAATAACAACAACAAAATTCTGGTATTATTGAACAATTATAAAATATAGGGAGTATCACTGCATATGCTGGAAGCTTGCATCTAATAAAAACAACTGAATCTGTTAATGGTGTTTCTTCAGACAATTAATATCATGCTGACAATGACAATGATTTGTCAATGATATTGCTTTAGGCCATGGTTTATTTTTCCACTATATCTATAATCCACATGGCAAGACTTAAGGGTGGTGTTGTGGTTTTGGTATGATTTGGGGCTGGAATTTAGGGAGCAGTCTTTTGGAGCTCCTCCCTATAGTGATGTTGATGGCAGAACTGACCTTCAGGAGTGTAATGCTAGTGGGCAGACCAGCTAATATGTAGTGCTATTGATTAAATGGTCCACCCTTCCTGTCATCTCTTTCTTCTTTCACTTCATGTACACTGACTGTGTGTGTGTGTGTGTGTGTGTGTGTGTATTCTGAGGCCTGGGTCCATGGTTGAATGACAACATGGCCCAAACAGCCCTGGTGTGTCATGCTGCCAGGACTGAGCTAACATGCTAATAGCAACAAAGCCACAGTACTGTGGCAGCCTGGTAAACTTGCTAATGAGTGCGTTTGCACTCAGACCCCACGTGGTTTTGTTTTAATTGTTCAGATGATAACACTCTTTTGTGCTGCCGCTCAAATGAAAAACCCCAACCAAGATGCACAGCCGGCGTTTGGGTTTTGTGTAATTGAGCCACATGTGTTTCGTATGCATTAGCGGTTAGCGCCTGGCTCGGCTGCTGCTCCTGTTTGGCTGAGAGTAGCGATTCCAGTACGCATTGTCACAACGAACAAGAATGTGTAAACACTTCCAAGTGCTGTATCAGCTTGATCAACTGTACTCACAAAAACCAAACTGTCCAAACTGAACGCTTATCTTTTCATACGTAGTAGAAATGTCAGGTTATGTAATAATGTTGTTGTGGAACAGAAACAAATGAATATCTTTTGCACACTATATCATTAAATCTTACAACAAATTTTTCAATGTCTACATTCACTCCTGGTGCTGAATAGTGATCAGTAAATCAACCATAAACTTGTGACCTTCAATTGCAGCCAATATGTGTTGCTAAGTGCAGATTTTAAAGCCAGAAACAGCCCTTAGTAGCCTGTTAGACCTGTAGACGACAGGGTGAGTGCTGGAGTGAGTAGACTAAGATGAAGAACATAATTAAGGAAACATATGAAAGCTGGTGCTGGCTCTGTGATTATTTAGCCTCCTGTCGATACTCTCATCAATACCTGATTAACAAATGACACATTGCCCAATGAATGCTATTGATCCACTCACATTCTGAAACGTTAATGCATTGAAGCTGCTTTGCAAAATTGGGAAAGCTGGTGAAAGAAAGACAGGCAGAGAGACACAAAAAGAACAGAAGTGAGAGCTTTTCTCATGTAACAGCTTGAAATTATAGCAAAATGTCTGGCTGAAGCAACTGTAACAATTTAATCCTTATAAACAGGAAGGGATTTATTTGACAGAAAAAAAAATATTTATGATTAATTTTCTATCTGGTTAGTATTTTTTTATTATACTTACATCACAGGTAGTACAGATGCATGACAGTGACCTGTGGTGTGTTCAATTCTGCCTGTTAATCAGTATGTAATACTGTAACAGGAACAGCATGTCTACTACACAAAGGCTATTTCTGAAATACAGGCTTCACTCAGCCCTGTTAAAAAACTCCATAAAACGTCCATTCACAAAACACTTCCCAGGCACTAAATAAACCTTCACTTCATGCCAGTTTAAATAAACAAGCATGCTTGGCAGCCATTTCCCCCAACCAGCAGTCAGCTGCAGATAGCTGTATAATTTCAGCTTTAACAAATGACTGCAGCACACAGCCAAAATAGAGCTCGATCTAAATTAATGGTGCCTGAGCAGCCCGACATCAGTAGTGCGGGATTAGCCCCTTTACATTAATGATAGTAATGAGCACTTAGATGAGGGATGAACAAGACTGTCCGCGGTTGGAGCTTTATGCAGGTTAATTAGGTAAGATAACATCATTAACCACTCTCATGCCTACACATGCAATTAATTGGATAAGCTGAAGCCGGAAACACAGATTCAAGTCTATATTTAATCATATCACCAATCAAGGACAGTCATAAAGGAGAGGTGGAGGACCACAAGGAGATATCTTATTTAGATAGTCTTTTCAATCGGCCTATTAAGCGCATAGATCCTAATGACACACTGTGATATAGATAATGAAACAGGAAAGTGAAATAGTAGCATTGAAGCAGAGGCGCCATCTTTGAAAAAGACATCATGGGCCAGTGCGTCCCATGGGCTGCTTATCATCAAATCCAAGTCATTAGTCAAACACAAAGCTGTGATGAAATACAGTCAAATAAAGGCATATCAGTCAAAATGATCATCACTTGATGATTTAAATGATGAAAAATTGCATCAGTTGACATCCTCTGAACATGATGTGTTTGTGTGTGTGTTTGTGTGTGTGGTGGAGAAAGAGGTGTAATTATGTGTATAATTTTAGATAATCCCATATTTAGTGTTTCTGAACAATTTACATAAAGCACATAGCCATATTTTATAAAACCGTCCCCTACAAAAATAACAATAACGGCCAAGTTGGATGGCAGTCATTAACAAAGCAGAGAGAAAGTGTGGAGGGAGGAGAGAGTTGGAGAGACAATTCGAATGCGTGTGTATGCATGCTGGTGTGTATTTAAAATGCTTTGTTTTGCATCTATCCTTCATGACAGCTGTTTGACTCCTTTAGTTGGCATTGTGCTGAACTATGTTTGTACTAGACACTGTAAATTATGAATGAGGAACCTTTGTATAAATTGTCATGCTGTATAATGAATGTTTACAAACCTACATGATGGGTTACCTTGAATGGACCTCATTACAGTAATTGATGTTGAGGAGAAACAAAGCCCTCTTTCGTACATTGAGTAGTTCTACCAACACAGGCAAGAGCCTCTTTTAACGGCTGCCTCAATGCCAGGAGATTCATATCAATAATAAAAGCACAGTTAGAATAGGTCTAAACTGGGAAGACCATCTGGTAGACACAGGGCACTGGAATATTAGCAGTAGTTCTGACATGGCATCTAACAGATAAAACAGCTTCCCCTAAATGTTAATGTTGATTTTAATTGTGTGCATATAAAATAAGTGAGTTGCATGCACTTAAATAAGTTGGGTCCCCAACTTATTAGTTTAATCTAAAACATAAATATATAACTGCTTCCAGAAATCTTTCCAAAGTATGGTTGATTCAAAAGGTGTGAAATGTATGAATAAAACATTATTACTATAGGACATAAACACATTAAAATGACTTTCTAGAATCAAAATTCAAGATTACCAGCTACAACCTCTTAGCAGCACCCCCTGCTGAAGAAGGCTAAACACTTTTTTTTAATTGCTGCAGTATTTTCTACTGCAAAAAGCAACTAATTAAATGCCATTAACACTGCTGGTAATACACTATACTGCAGACAGAATTGCACTAGTAGACATCTACATTAATGAATGGTTTACTTAAGCAAAATAAAACCAACATAATGCCAGTTCAATGTTACTGCAAGCTACTTATCACAGAACATTTCATAATACAAACCATACTTCATTTATGTCATTTTAATAAAATCACATCATTTTTTTCAAAGGAATTTCTACAATACCTAATATATATATATATAAAGAATATACATTATGAATAAGTAAAATATAACATTAAAAGGAATGGAAAATGTAGTGATAATATAATGTTATATATTGGCCAATCAGAGCTGCACTGTTGTAGATGGCACAGATCTTACAGCTGAGAACGCACACATAATGACAGAATTCAATCCTGGGTCTCACACTACATAACACACACTGACATATATCTACATGACAATGTTGATGTGACATACAGTTTAGTACAGTAGAATACAGTTTGGAATGTAGCCCAACAATGCACAGTTGTTTGCATTGTGTTGTGAGGTTTCTAGATAAAACTCAACCGGGTTTCAGTGCTAAATATACAACACACTAACACACTTCCTATTACTCACTATTATTCACTATTACTATATCAGCTTCCCAAGTTAGAGAATAAATGATTATAAAAAAATTACTGTCTAATCTTTTCAAAAAGAAAAAAAGAGACCAAATGTAAATCTTTATCCTGAATGTATTTTCCTCTAGTAGAA
>JAOTRN010000026.1:7973086-7988873 GCA_028566695.1 Bagroides melapterus | reverse complement strand
AGAGACAGAGCTATAGGATTTTACAAAAGTTCATTTCATTTTATGGTGAAGATTTTAGCAGGCTTTAGCCCAGTGCAATTCCATTCATAAAGATCATCATAAGAGAAATAAAAATTGTAAAGGATTATGTCATATATAAAATCATTAAACAACTCCAACACATCAAATCATATTCCACAGTAAGATTGTATAAAACAAACATAAGGATAAAAAAAACAAGAGAAGCTACTTACTTTGCTGTAAAAGAACATTTTAGTTTCAATATTTACTTTTACAAATGTAAGCTCTAAAGGTTTACATTATCATCTATTTATCCATTTTATCACATTTTGTCATCCACCATTGTGGAAAAGCTTTAACATAAAATCCACATAGACTTCTTTATCTAATTGTGTTGTTTATCTGATAACTGTGGTCATCTAGTTAAACAAACAAACACCTATTAGACCTAACCTTCCTCAACAACATGTTGCAGGCCTAGTGCTGTTATTCTCTCCATGAGAGGCTCTACAATATTCTCTGTCTCTGTTAAAGAACACTGAGGCACTGACCCGTTAAATGACCACTTGTTAGAGAATGAAGTAAAGGAGTCCCGTTGCATTCCTGCACGACTCCAGCAGGATCATTTACCTCTTCATCTATACACAGTTTAACACAGTTGGTGCTGAGTAGGTGATGAATGGAGTCACATATAATTGTTTTGTAAATTGTTTTATTAAATTTTATGAAATTCTAAATATCACTTTATTTAAAAGAATGGTATTCCTAATTTTAACACTGGCTTAAGGGAAGGTCTCTGGGCTGTCAAAATAAGAAATAAATACAATTCCAGGATAGTTCAAAGATAAATTATTTATTTTTGGAAAGAAAGAAAGAAAGAAAGGAAGGAAGGAAGGAAGGAAGAAAGAAAGGAAGGAAGGAAGGAAGGAAGAAATAGTGCAATAAAAGAGAAAGAAAGAAAGAAAGATAGGAAGGAAGCTAGAAAGGAAGACAGTTCTTTCTTAGCGTTGTTACTATATATGACTTGAGCTGAGTCTGGCTGCTTCTAGTCAGTAACGGAGCTGTTGGCACTTGTGGCTAAAGATTCACTACATGACTGATGCATACAGCTGAATACTTTTGCAGTAGAAATAATTAAACCATAAGTCAGCATGATTACACTGCTCCATTTACACATATGGAGAAAACTGATGCTGCCATTCCTTACTAAATTGGTATTTCTCCACAGAAGATGCAAATAGATCTTAATCGAATCCTTCATGATGGTTTGAGTGAGGTTCAGTGGTCTTACGGTTATGCAGTATTATAACAACAAATACTGATAGACTAAGATACACCCACCCACCCACACACACACACACACACACACACACAGTCTCTGGTGTCTCCTCTACGGTGCCACACAGAGAAATTAATAGATTTCAGTTACGCTTTATCTTTAACCACCTGGCAACATATCCTGCAGTTTTAATTCACTATTTATGTTACACAATATACAACAAACAAGACGCTTAAGGACCTAACAGTAGTAAAGTGTTAATGCTAGTTTGTTTCCCATGAGCTTTAAAACAATAAAACAAGATCCACATTCAATAACACATCCACAAATGGCCTTGTGTTATTATCATCAAACCTGTAATTTTCAGCAGCTGATCATAAAACATAATCCGATTTTTTTTACTCTTTAATTAACTTTATATTATGGCTTATATTCTTTCAGGCCATGTGATGATCATTATTGCTCCTGTTTAAGATATTACACTCTGCTATTAACATTTGAGTACTGAATATTCTAACATAAATGCCACTAGGTTTAGCAGTTGTGCATATTATTTTTGTGCTTATTTAATATTCAGTGTAAATTGCAACAATTTCCAACTTCAAAACTGTGCAGCGGAGCTTTCACTGATGGAAGTTATCTGTCTGTGTGAAGTAGGCAACTCACCCTTTATTTAATCTTCTTTTCAGTTTTTGTGTGCTGCATTGTAAAGCAACTGCATGGAGCTGAGAGAGATAGAAAATGAAGTGGTGCCTAAAATCATAGCGTGTGTGTAATGAGGGCATTAATTATGTATAGCCATTGGTGCAGATGGACCTCATTAATTGTCTGCTGTCGCCTTCTTGATTACTGTACCTGGGAGGGAGGTACTAATGCCTGCCGCGTTTTAGCAGGTAATGCAAACTGTTTTGTCACCGAGTGTTTGACAGTGACGGAGCAGCCTTGTGCCAGAACTCTAATCTTCGCCATAATTCTCCAGAAACTTCATGGTGACATTGATTTTGCTAATGGCCGCTGATAGCCCCCGAGATGTTTTCGCAACTAAAATTGCATCAAGATTCTAACAAAGCCACAGCGTTTGTCTCCCCGTCTCTCCTTAATGTGTTTCCACAGGCAGAATTTAGGGAACACCGAAGGTGCTTTGCAAAACAACGGATTGGTGGGTGTGTTGGGGGGCTGTCATGAGAGGCAGACTGCAGAATTGAGGCCTAATGATGAGCAGACTGTGTTGGTTTTTCTTTATCTTCTCTCTCTCTCTCTCTCTCTCTCTCTCTCTCATATATTATTAAGTGAGTGATAGGGAAGACCTCTACTGTGATCTGTGGCCTCAATCTTAGAGTCAGTGCATAGTTAATAACAGCATAAACCGCTGCTTTAACAAATTGCTACGTTGCATCTCTACGTATTAGCCTACAGACATTGTTATGAAATTATGATTCTGACCGATGTGTGTGCAGCCACAACATTCTACATCACTCTCCTCTACTGACGCCCACATTCATTAAATATCAGCAACAAATACTGTAATATGGGAAATAAGTCCATTAAGCTCATGAGTCAATTAGACATAGGATTAGTTTGTTAATTCTCACCTGCTGACTAGCAGCGTGTGACCGGCTGCTCCGGCTCCACTGTGAGCCAACAGAGGAAGCGGGTTTCCCTGAAAACAAATCACAAACAGGAACAAAAACATGACAAAATGACACGAGGGGAGGGGTTGACCTGATTCTGCTGGGGTCACGGTAAGGCACCTGCACCCCGCTACAAGCACACCAACGTCCTTTTTACAAAGCTGTTTGCTTGCATTATGTCTGAGAGCTGCTTCTTCAATTACAGGATGCTATTAGTGGACAGTGCTGTGCATGGGCTGGCAGGCCTGAGGCTACACAGCCCTCACACACACATCACAATATGAGATGTGACTAGGCAAGGGGTGGGCCTGCCATGGAGAAAAGGTCAACAGCTTTTGTTGGGCAGCAATGTGTGAAAGTTGTGCAGCCACACAATGGTACAGGAAGTAGAGAGGAGTGAGGTAGAGAAAGAATTTCCCTGCATATGCATATACATTTATTATATTGTATATGTGAGAACTTACACAGCTTGGTTGGTGTAAGGAATATTTTGAGTATTTTTTTCTTTACACAATAGTATTTTTACAGTCTATTCATAATAGTGCAATACTACTACTACTAATATTAATAATAATAATAATAATAATAATAATAATAATAATAATAATAATAATAATAATAATAATTTAAAAACATCCAGTGAGTGCTTCTGAGGTTGGAAACACCTTGTTGATAAGAGGAGAATGTCCAGACTGGTTCTAGCTTATAGGAAGGTAACAATAACTTAAAGGTAAAACTAGCCCAGAAAAGTATCTCAGAACACACAGCACATCAAACCTTAAGTTAGATAACAGCAGTCGATTGGATTCTGGTCCTCTCAGCCAATAACAGGACTCTAAAACTACAGTGGACACAGATTACTGTCTCTGTCACTAACAGATGAGGATACAGCTGGATTTTATATATGCAGTGTACTTCAATAATAATCATGGATGTTAAAAAAGATAAACAAGGCATTTTGTACAAAGTTATTTATCTACTCCAAAATTCTTCTAAATTACAAATATACCTTTGAAATGCTTATTTCCTAAAACAAAGTTCCATGTACTGTATGTCCATTCTAACATATTGTTTCATGGGATTCTGTTGCTACTGGGATTAGCTTTATTCTATCTTATCCAAGAAAAAGTCTCTGTTCTAACCCTTCAGTGGAGGTACAATCACATCATTTCACACACTGGTGTAAATATTATACAAAGCTAGATTATCAATTAGGATTTTTTTTTAATATCTTGAGTAATTTTGACTTAAGGTTTATCCATAAAAGTTGACATTTGCTGTCAGTAAAGAATTTTTCTCAGCATGCTTTCAACAGGTTACGTTTAATTATGCTCATTAAATGGTGGTGTGGAACAAGGTCAGAACATCAAAGAAGGTTTGGTTTTGGGTTAATAGTTTAATTTTATTCAAAATTATCAGAGGTTTTGCAATTTTTCCTCACAATAATGATATAATACCTGATAATGAGCATTATTTACATTGCTGCTGATTTTATCGTAGATCAGATGTATGTCAGATGTATGTCAGTTAGATCTTTCATCTAACTAAACAGCTAGACTGACTGTTTCCACCAAATCTGGGAGATTCATTCAGCAGACACATCGGAGATGGGCTTTTCATTTCATTTCATCCTAATATGTTGCTCACCAAGTCAGCTGTCAAAACAAATGCAGCTGGAAGCTACAAAATTAGGTCCACATGTTCAAACTCTCATAGATCCTGCACCCCTCCTCCTCTCATAATGTAGAACAGAGGGAACAAATTGAACTGTCGACAGATGAGGGAACATTCTCTAGAGATGTTCTGGATGAATGGAATTTTTAAGAAAGACTATCTATGCTCTAAGTCAACATTAGACCAGGCTACATGTGATATTGTTTACCATTATAGCATTATATCATCTTTAGTGTTTTATTTCTGAGCACATTTTTATCACTCAGAGTTTTCTTTTTTAATAGATTTAGAGATCATTTTAGGAGCTCTATATAATACTGCAGAATTGTTCACTCTTAAGGACATTGTACAGATGCTATTTACTCATTTTGGAATAAAACAGACTGGAATAAAAAAGAACTGATTTAAAGTACACGTCAATAGAGAAATATTTTACCTTTTCATTACAAAAACACATTAGCTATTCATTTGAGGAAGTACATCATTAAAGAAAAATGTTCAAGTTTGATTTTAAGGCTGTTAAATTGTTGATTAAATCTTTGTGGCTTTACCTTCTGCTAAGGCTAATAAAATCACTTTGAGAAAATAAAATGTGTATGTACGAAATAAGCTTTCCTAGCATATATAATTCAATGCCTGAGATATTAAAAAGGACTTTTGCTATGCATAATTCATTTAATTGGGATAATGACATAAAGGAAATAAAGTTCCAATAATTGTTGAATTATTAATATTCTTATTTTTACCATATAGGAAAGTTAAAGGAAGATATCTGAATATAATATAATTTAACCAAAAGCACATTTCATGCATCTTTTTTTAAAATATTTTTAAAGAACATACACAAAATCAAACAAATTAGTATTTAATATACTATATAAATGATCTTAAATGTGAACTGCAAGATGCTTAACCCTGAGAACAAACAAAACTTAGAAAGTATTTCTCTGAGGAACTCTTGGTCTGTGCTAATAAGTGGAAGATCACCTGAAGGAATTGTTTATGGATTAAACAGGCTGTTTAAAAGCATTTATAAAAGCAGATTAGTGACAGAGAATTATGCAGACGCATCAGTTAGATAATCCACAGATGAGATGTTATCACCTGAAGTGTCTCACCTTGGCTTTTATCCTTCTTTGTTCCAACTTTCTCAATTCTGGATTTCGTTATCTTCTCTTCTGAGTATTATTATATTTATATTATATTATAATGTGCATCTTTTTCCTTCTTATAAGATGTCTTTCTGAAGCTTACATTGAAACAGCTAGGACCTTCGTGCAGAGAGTGACGTTGCACTTGGGTAAATGAGAGATGAATGGGTTTGTTGTACTGAAACATGCTGTTCTTCCATCAGTTGCCTGTCATGTCTGAGCATTTACCAGGTTACACTCAGCCTCTGCAGATCCAAATGGCAGATGAACAGCATTAATTGCATAAACTGGCTGCTCCCTCTTCTACAAGTCTACAATAATAGCCTATTTCTATTCTATTCTAATGGCTGGCAATGTGTGGGTTATCCATGCGTGGGACCGAGCTCTGATTAGCTGAGCCTTCTGCATCTGCTGGTTTAGAATATGAATTAGAATTACAATGCATCTGCTCTGCTGCTTTCCAATATGAACTCTCAGGCACAGAACTCCGCATTCACAGAAATGACATAAAAATTGCATCGCTATTATGTAAACATTATGGTTCAAATGTAGGCATTAATCAAACATGGAAACAGAACAACTGTAGAGCACACACACTTTACCGGTCTGTTCTATCTGGAGAATTGATGAGTGAATGCATTATGGTGCATTAAGAAGAGACACATCATATATGTTTGTCCGCACACAGAACACAACAGAACACACGTAAACACACTGCTTCACAGCTGGTTTGGGAGTGAGAACAATAGTTACCAAAACCTCCCTAAACATGCTGTTAGTTTTATTGGCTAATCTAAAAATAGACACTGAGGATGAATGTGTGTGTGCATGGAGCTCTGTGATGGACTGGTGTCCCGTCCAAGGTGTGTTTCTGCCCAGTGTTCCACAACTCTGATCAGGATGAACAGGTTACTGAAGATGAGTACATGAATGGAAATAATGAACGACTATTGTGATTAAGATATATGCATGTGACTGAACTGTGTTGAGCAGGATGAACACGTGTGTGCAGTGTTCAGGTCCTAGAGGTTTGATCAGGTCACGCTTGCATGCCTGAGGTTTCTGTGTCTGTGTGCATCTGAAAAGAACAGAAACATGAAACTGTATTTGAGAGACAGTAAATAATGTAGATTATGTTTTCCCAGACATTATGTTTAGGTCTGTGTTTACATATTATTCATAAGTAAGCCTAAACGTTTTTTTTTCCTTATCTTTATGCATATTTCTATTTGTATCACTGGATGTCTGTGATGTCTGTAATTCTCTCACTGGCACACATTGGCCCCTGTTAGTTCTGTCTGTCTGTCCATCATTCCCTTTAGATCGACCAATCCTCTGTTTGTGCTCTGTGCTCTATCATATCCAACTGTACCAGACTTGCCATGTGCCACTACCACATAAATAACCCAGGCTGTCCGCCACACACACTCACACACAGACTCATTCAAATGCACCTGTCACTGTGATAAAGCACTCGCCCGCAGGGAAGCATTGTTTACATTTTCACTCCACTCTTCGCAAAAGTGAGATTCTAATTATTTTTCCCCACTGTAAATTAAAGCCAAGCGGGACAGAACCAGGAGCCCAGAGGATCCAGCAGGTGCAACACTACACTCTCTTTATCACTCTCTCACTCTTCACTCTATCATTATCTCAATGTCTGTCTATCTAATTCTCTACCTGGATATGGAGTGGATGTATTTATATGTAGTGTATCTCCGAGTACTGGTTGGATTGTTCTGATCACAGGGGTCACCAGCTAGGAGGTGGCTGAGAACGTGAGGAAGGCAGAAGTGAGAAACTTCACTTATACGCATATACATAGACACACATGCGTACACACAGTTGACTTTGCTGTTGTGCTCATTACATGCAAGTCTAGAGATATTCAGCCGAGTGGAATACATTATTCCTCACATTTCATACATAATAATGTGCCAAAATTGCATTGCATTATTTGTCATCCAGATGACTAGAGAGACAGAGATGGCGAGAGAGAAGGGAAAGATTTAATTAGCTCAACGAGTATGCAGATGGAAGGTAAAATTAGGCTAAAAAGGGAGCGCTGCAGATGAGTAGACTCAGTAATGATGGCACTATCTTATTTGGATCACTGAGAGCGAGATGATACAAAGCTTTGTTTAGGCCCCGTTCTTTTCCTGAAGAATAGTCTTTTTTTTCTCTCTCTTTTGTCCCGCTCACTTGGATGGTGGAAATGTCAACAATTATTTTATATTTAGTGTTAATAAAAGTTACATTCAAAAGATAACACTCCAGTTTGTGGAAGCAGAACACCGGTGCTGTGCCAGTGATGTGTAGCATTTTCCTGGTTTGGGATCACTAACCTTTATAGTTTTATTATTTCATGTATGTCTTAAATCTGAACACTTTTACTTAAACCTTAATTTCTGGAGTTCTGTTAGTGTCACTTTCATTCTTGGTGCTGCACAGCATGTAGTATAATCCACACCGGTCTTATATGACCCTCCATCGGCACAACTACAACTCTATTATGCAGCAGTTTTTCCTTGTACGACACTCTTTTAGCTTGTGCATTAAGAATGTATTGAATACAGGAGACACTTACACTTGAGTGCGACGCTTATCAAATTTCGTATATCCATTTTTACAAATCTGGAAACATGTAATCTCATTTGGCTGGAAGCAGGCGCAGGCTCATTTCGAAGAGAGTTGAGCGTCGGCTGCCGTTTTTATTTCCACTTCCTGGATCCTGGCCTGTCTGTGCATTTGCCGTAACATCTGTAAAATGCAGAATTTATGTCAGGGTTTGGAGACATGGTTTGATGTTTATAGTCCTCAAAGAAGCAGTTGCTGTCTCTGTTGATGCAAATAAAGGGACTGATATGGGGCTCTATCAGATCCCCATGTACAGACGTCCACAATAAATCCAGGCTAGATTGGTTAGAATTAGGTTAGCTCACTTGAATGCTATCTGCTTAATCCACAGATGGGCTCTCTGAGAACACCCAGGCTCTGAGTCTAAATCAGTCACTTAGTGCCAGCGCTGGGACAATGGCACAAAAAACACTCTACTACACACAAACACACACACACACACACACACGGATAGCACCTACTTACTCTCCTCATTATATGTTAATAAAAGTTTCAGTAGATGAATTATGATGTGAAAAAATCAAAATAAAAATGGTTTGTATAAGTTATAGCATAATATATTTATATATTACCATATTACCAATATGTACCAGATTTCCTCATGATGAGCAGGTATTGTATAATGTACAACTTTGGAAGTGGGATGTTTTCATATTAAACTATGTACAGAAAAATACAATATCAAAAATGTGACACAGTCCACGCCGGGCTCTGACACACAAGACACTTCAGGTTGGAAGTGATCGGGAAAGGGGAGTGTTTCTAATTTACTAGGTAATTTCTTTCTGATGTCTTTCAGGATCTCCTCTGATGGTGCACAATGTGCGCATTCTCTCCGGGCTTTCTGTACTTATGAAGAGTCTAATTGCATTTGGTAATGACTCTTGTCCTCGTAGCAACAGCAACCTGTGTAGGCAACACCTTTAAGTAGCCGAAAGACTGACTTGAAATTAAGGTTTTGTCAGCCTGACCCTGCCCTTGTTTCCCCAACAACACATTGTTCCTGCTGTTTTGTTGTTGCTGTTGATCAGAGTCATAATTACTGGGCCAGTCGAAGGGTCACCTTGAGTCTTACAGCTGATAAAAAATAAGCCTTCTGTAGAAAAGGACCATGAAAAGTAACACAGAGAGAGTGTTAACTTGAATGAGGTAGAAAATGGAACAAGAAGTGTGGAAAAAACCCAGAAATATTCATGCAGTAATTCAGGCCTGTCCTAGCCTGTTGGCTTCTTTCTCTATCTTTAAGACAGATGCCCCTAAATCTGTTCCCCCTCTCAGCAGAGTTCCTGTTTAACCCTTAACCTCTATCTATCTGTGCACTTCTGCTGGTTTCTACAACCATCTCATCTTACTGTATTGCTTAACTGTATTGCTGACTAAATAACTTGCCTTTGAATAAATACTATTTGTTGTAACAATTGTTGAAATAAATGTCTATGTATTTGAGGTTAATATTTGTTGGTTAAACCTGACATTATGTTGCATGTAAGCTAGTTCAGCTTGGTGAGATACAGCTTGATGCCAAGACCTACATACCTTGCTATATACCCTTGGATTGTGGTATGTTCTGTCCAGTGTAGTGCCAGGAATCTAATCAGCCAAATCAGACCTGTTAAAGCTGATCCCTGCCCAAATAGTAAAGACATTGTTTAGTCAAAAATGGAAATGAATGTAAACCCACCAGAAGCAAGTACAGCCATTGTAAATGGCAAGAGGCCAGTAATTATCATGACCATACTATATGGAAATATGTTAGAGACTTCATTGTATCCGGACCTCTTGTGCATGCCGAGGACACGCATCGGTTTGAGATCAGTATTAATACAAGCACATAGCATATTGTGTATTTCTTTTTTTTATCCTATTAAGAATTTGGATTAAAATAACTTTTCTCCAGGCTGTGGGTGTGCTGTGTGCCGTGCCAGGGTCAGAATTGGTTGAGTAATCTGGCAACTTGATCCCCTACATTCCTGCCCCAGCGAGCTCGGATCATCAGTAAAGCTGAAGAAGAGTGGTTAAATTAAAGAGGATTACTGTCAACTGGTTTGGGATTTGATTCATCTCAAAAGTGCTGAACTGTTGTCAAAGGTACGGGAAGGTAATAGCATCAAAGTGAGCATTTGTGCAGGTATGTGGCACTAAAACCCTTCTCACCTCCCACCTTTGTTTGAATGTGTGCATACCTACCAGAATGTATGCAGTACAGAGACGTTTGCTCATCACTTAGCTTTTAATTTTCAGCTGCGCCAGATTTCCCGTAAGCACCTACCTACATGTAGACATAACAGTGTTGGGTGGAGGAGTTGATGATGGTGACCTCTTTCTCCACCTGCTTGCCATCTTCTGTCTCTCCTCGCTGACTTTTCCACTAGCTAATCTCGTGCTGTTTGATCATGGTTGTGTCTTGGAGTAGTTTCTAATGAGTTGGGGGATGGGGGATTGTCTCACTAGGTGGCAGTGTATGATTACATCTGGACCCAGGAGGTGTCTGGAGGGTGCGAATCCCCTGGGGCTGTAGCCACCGAAGTGGGTGAGACGAGCACCCACGTGTCCATCTACACGCTGTTTCTGAGTGGACTCCGTCAGCGCTACAGACACTTCCTCAGGCAGCCCACTGGAGCCATCGTAGAGGTGGGACATGTTTCTCTCTCAGACACTCGTGTTTATTCCCTTTGAAAAGCTCATATATAGCTTTCCAATCTTATCCATGCATTAATTTACCAGTCAGGTCTTCTCTAATCTATGAAGCTATTTATCAAGGCATGTCGGTAGTAACAAAAAATATGCTGTGGGATTTCCAATTTTAGTAGCATGAAGTAAAGAAAGAAGTACTGAATGGTCATCGGTGAGAATGGGCCAGGTTTAACCTTTGGTTATCTTCACTAGAGGAAGAAAGAGATGTAAAACAGGTATATAGATATACTCTAGGACCAGGACTATCTGGCCTGGGGCAGTGGCATCACCTGGATCAAAGCAAGCTAAAAGAAGAGCTAAGCATTATTGTATTCTGTACCTGCTGACCTGGCTCTAACTCCTGCTCTCTGGGTTCAGCTAGGAGCTAAGCGGAAAGCACTGATGTGTTCCTCGGTGCTTGTATTCTTGGTATGTTTTTGCATGATGCTACACATTACTGCACTCAGTCGAGCAGCACTGAGCAGACTGCTGGCCAGATTGCTGTCTAATTAAATGTTCCACAGATTCCACTTGGTAACAACTGCAAGCATATGAATTAACTCGCATCCCCCCAAGAACAACCTGGATCAGCCCAACAAAATTAATATTTTAAAACTTTTATGTCAAAAGCAGCAGATTAATGCCGCGTGTGTGTCAACAGCTTGCTCCCAGGGACTGCACTCAGCTAATGGCGGATCACAAGTCTGCATTTGACGGATGAGAACGACGCCAACACGCGGCATATCTATCAGTCTTAGCGATGCTCCACAAATGCATAGAATACAAAGGAGTGTGAAGTGATCCTAAAAGAAAAAAACAGGTTCAGTGTTCCAGGGAAGACCTACAGGGTTTCACTTAACACATACACATCTAAATTGGTTGTTCTTTCCTGTGAATTGCTCAGAGATTCACACTGGAAGTGGTGTATTGGATGAAGTGTATGACATCACCCTGAACCAGTGCCTGCTAAAATACCTGTCCATGCTAAGTACCTCCTTATTCCAGACCAGGAGATCTTTTCTCTTGAGGACATTCATGCTTGTTTCTGCTCTGGGGAAGATGTACTGTAGCAGAGGAAACTGTAGCTTATTCAGAGCAGTTGGTTTGAGATCTTCACCTGTAACTGTGTAACTGTGTGAAGAATGTAACGCATTCCACTGGTCAATCTTGACCTCCGTCAACCATTTTCTATCGCCAAAGAGAAATGCCAAAGATATAAAAATGGGCCTGAAGATTTACCATAGAAGGTCAATCAATCAGAAAGACACTTCATTTTGGTTTTATGTCTTGGTGGTAGTTTATGTATCTCTGATAATATTGTTATTTACAATGAAAGTTAGAAGGATGCAGTTGCCAGTGTTCAACCTCGTATCCTGAGACATTAGTCTCTGATGGATAAATCTCATTTCACTTATCATAATATTTGGAAGGCTGATTTTAAACACAGTGCAGTGGAAAACAAATTTCCTCACCATATGGCTCGAACATTTATTCGATGTAAACAGTCATTTAGTAATCACAGCCTACCTTTATTACACCACTGTGATGTTAAACGCAAAGTTAGAAATTGCTTATGAAACCAAACCATTATTTAAACAGATGTTTACCAACTTCTGAATGGCTCCAAACTGCACATTATAACAACTCAAACCTGAGTGCAACCATAACTACTCAGCTCCTGATTGAGCTCGGTGCAGCTTCATCTGTAGAAACAAGTTGCCGCTGGACATAAACGTGTGTGAATTCATTATGCTTTGCAGTAGAACGATAGAGGCTTTATGTGCGTCTGCGCATGTCTTTCCTCTCAGGCTACTGTTTAAGTGTCTGTGGCCTAAGAAAACGTTGCTGTGGCCCACTGTGTTGTGTCGTCTCTCCTGCCCATATGTCTAGTGGAGCATATGCGAAGCCTGGCATCACTTCTGTAAAATTTCCATTAAAAATGCACAACTAAAGCTCCAACAGCTTGAATATTACCTCCAAACAGATTATTAATGCCTTTGTGAGAAGAGAAAATGAAAAACAAAACTACACTGAACATTCAGCATGCACTAAGCACTGACACTTTTCTTGGAACATTTAAGAGTTTTTCTTTTTTTTTTTTTTTTTGTGTGTGTATGTGTGTGCCTACCGCCAGGAAACATATCTGCAACTGAATTACTGGCATGCAGTAATGAACCTCAGTGCTATTGTTATAGGTTTAAAGAATTAGTATAGGTTTGAAAATTCATTTCTAAGAAGCAGGATTTCTATTCACCAGGTATCTCAGTGTATACAGCTTGATTTGATTTGAAAATTCAGCTTGAATATTCAGATAAACAAATCTGTATTGGACAAAGCCTAAAGAGGCCACGCTGGCATATTTTGTGGTGCAAAGTGACATATTACACTATCAAATCTCCCATTAATCGCTCTTTATCTGTGTCTCATGTTCATGACTCACCTTGTATGCATCCGTGTGAAACACTTCTTAGCCCCACACTGACTCAGATCAGTTCTCAGAATATGAAAAAGTTAACCTTTAAGAAAGAACCTTGCAGCTACTTTAATTGACAAGCTGCATCAATCCTCTCTCCTCCCTGGCCTGCTCTGATAATTACTCCTGCACGTGTTTGATTGCTGCTGTCGAGGGGGAGACTATGCTTCATTTGCTATGGGGTTGACGCATCACTTAAAAATACAGAGGTGATTTATTCAGCTCACACCTTTTGTAAAAAAAAAAGAAAAAAAAGAAGAAAATAAAAAAATAAAAAATTATTTCATTCCTTTTTTGATTTATTTGCTACAAAATGATGTCCTTGGCTGTGTGTGTGTGTGTGTGTGTGTGTGTTATATTGCAAGCTTGAAGGCATATCTTTTGTGTAGGGAGACTTTGGATTTGTGAGTAGTGCAATTATCTTGCAGGTCTGTGCTGGTCAAAACATGCTTTTAGTGTATCACAGAAATATTTACAGACAGATTCAGATAAACTCCTCAAACATGTGAATGCTCAAGAGCAGATTTGTTATTCACTGCTGATATACTACTGTCGCCTGCAAGATTATTGCCACTGTTAATAAAGTGGGGTAAAAGAAAGTTGAAAAATGTCTTTGTGGGAGGGAGGTTGTACTTAGTGCCAACATGACAGCACTGAGTGTTCTTCTGTAATGCTTGATGAGATCATTCCTAAATCTCTCCAAATTCCAAATTATGGATTCTCCTCTTCAGTTTATTCCACAGATTTCCCATGGGTTTAAGTCAGAGGACTGGTATGGTCATGAAAAAACCTTGTTATGGTCATTTAACCATTTTTAGAGCCTGTGGCAATTGTATTTTTTTCCTCTGTAAATATTCTATCAGTAATAATTGTTTATAGGCAGGTATCTATCTTTATAACCGTTGCCTCACTGATGAAGGTCAACAAGCATTTATTTCATTTCATTGGTGTGTTTTCTCACATACTTCATGTTGATGAATGAATAAGAGACTTGTTGTGTCACTTCATATTAAAATCATCTCTCAAAAATATTGGCATTCTGCTTATAGCCGTCAATGTTCAGACAACATATATCAAACGTTCCCTAGGCTGGACTGTAACTTAGCTGCACTCTCATCTCCACTCTGTTTCAGTAAGATTGATATGTAGTAAATGCTTAGGGGTTGATTTATATCCTAGCGCTACAAGACATCAGAGATGACCATCAGAATGTCCATAAGAATTTCTAGAGGTGCAAGTAATTGTGACACAAGTGATATGTGACCTAATATATGTTCACAGTTATGTAGGGTGTCTCTGATTGACAGGACAGGAAATCTATTCTGCTCATTCAGCGTTAAATTGATACAGACATCTTCATCTTCATCTTCAAGATATATGCATTGTTAATGTATCTGTTGGTTTTGTGCTCCTGTCCACGGTGTTAAGCTCATCGGGGATTTGGACGGTGCCGCTGCTCATCAGAATGTCCGCTATCTGAAGACAGGGGAGAATGACGTGGATAGGAGGATGAATAACTCAACAAATGCACTCAAAGAGAGGAAGAGCAAGAATCCTGCATGGCGTAAGTGTGTGGCATTGTTCAAACTAAACTGAGCTTTTATTAGATTCATGTATGTGTGTCTTTCATTTGTGTGTGTGTGTGTGTGTGTTCAGGCTGTAACAGGGTGGGACCTCTCAGTGGGATTGCATGTGGATCACTGGATCACTGATGCTGAAATGATGCTGCTTTACTGGAGCTAAAACCAAATGAGAAAAGTCTGACGTGAAAAGTGTGAGAAAGTTTACACAACAGTATCTTTAGCAGTGTGTGGCTCCTAAAACTGTTCAATGGTGTATTTACCCTTATTTATCAAGTTGTGTAGAAACAGATTTTATTGCAAAACATAAAATAAGTTCAGATTTGAGTGTTGTTTATGAATCAGATTCAAATGTGTGGAAACAAGTATTCAGATCTAACATTATATAATATTATAACCTCATATAATATTTACTTTTAGAACCTTTGTTATGCCACTGTGCCAGTTAAAGGATAGATGTATACAAGAATAAAGCATAGAAATACATCAAGCATGGATATGTACAGTATATGCAGTATACAGTATACACACTATAGATTCATTTTTTAAGAAGTTAAATTGAATTCAGTCTTTATATATTTATATTGTTGATTTAAATTTCCACCTGAATAAATAATGAAATACACACATTCACACCACAGACAAATCAGCACACACAAACATGTCTGTGTGTGTGTGTGTGTGTGTGT
>JAOTRN010000026.1:7923852-7936381 GCA_028566695.1 Bagroides melapterus | reverse complement strand
TATTATTATTATTATTATTATTATTATTATTATTATTATTATTATTATTATTATTAATGCATTATCTCTAATCATATGCAAGACACTTAAGGACTGCTTAACCGATTATTTAATATACCTTAAAACATATTATTTAGTACTTTGAACTGTAGGTACAATGAAACTAAAGAATGTAGATATTAGAGAATATATATTAGAGATATAAAGAATGTAGGATAGAGGAATGTGGACCTACTGATAGACAAACAAGTCATTTTTATTATTAATCTGGATTATTAATGTTCTCTGAAACACTGTTCTGGGGCTTATGGGATATATAAAGCAGAACTTTATTCTGTGTGAAACTATACATATTATGATACTGAATAAATGTAATATTGTCTATTATCTGATCAAGAACATGTGTTAGGTCGTCTTATACTATTCATTAGTCTAGACATGTTATTGAACTTTATTTCATTCTAGCTCTACCTTTCCTCTTACAGTTGTCTAAATGGTTTAACAACTGGTTAATATCTCATCAGACACATGTGGTCCCAGTCTAAACTTAATATTATCTGTGCACCAATATTATTAAGGATTGTTAGTCAGGTTTGTGTTAGTCATGCAGTGGTGTAGACTTTCAGTGAGTAATCCAATCCAGTCTAACTGTATACACACACACACACACACACACCACATGCACGCGCACCCACATACACGCTCCAGAGGAACCACACTGGACAACCATATTGAATGAAGTGCACCAGGATTAAATACAGTATGCCTGCCCCCTCCTGGCCACCACTACCGCACAGACCCTCTCCCTCTTTGTCTCAGATTCTCAGATTGTCTCACACACACACCCCTGCACTTTAACTAACTCTCTCATACTGTTGGTTTCCTACAAGCAGATGTAAAGCTTTGTGTATCTGGTTTAAATTTGCTTTTATATTAGTGATTTTTATTGTAAGTGATACCACCATGATTATCACTAGCAGAATTGTTAACCTCTTCACTACTGATACTGACTAATATGCCTGAAGATAAATTACTGAACATTAAACTTTAAGGGGTTAAATTTAAATGGAAAATAGCAGAAATGTTATACCACAAGAGACACAGACACATGTCTTCATTCTGAAAATGAGTAATTTCACTTTACTATCAAGCATTTATTACCTGACTCAATACACTGTACTTAATTTGCTCTGGTGCTAAAATCTAATTTGCCACTAAGCCAACCTGCAAACCATCTCGTACAGCAGCCAACCAACTATGTGAACCTTTCATAGACAGTCAGTTATTAATAGCATTTCAGTTTGGTCTTACTATGAAAGTGACTCCTGAATCACTCGGTGACAAATAATGGGAATTATTTACTGAACACGGATGGAGCACTTTGACTGACAGTATTGTTTTGTGCTCATTAGAGGAAATAAATTGACTGCCAGTGATAAGCCAGCATTCATAATATTTGCACAGGGGAGGTTGTGTGCGGATTCTTTTTTAAATGAATGTCTTGTGTTTGTTAGCCATGCTGGTATGCTTTTTACAAAACAGGTCTCTGAATGACAGCCAGCCAAGTGGAGGTTCCCAGGAGGCTCTGGAACTCCCATAATGCCTCTGGAAGCATCGAGCAGGTGTATGGCCGAGAGGAAGAGAGGTGATTGGACAACAGAATAAAAGTGATAAGGATTTCAGAGGTGTGAGTCTAATGTCTGACACCTCACAAAAGGATAGAGAGCAGTTTATGGGCCAGTGTATGTGTTTATCAGTGGAATGTTTGTATACTGGTGCGGCCTCGCTAACAGTTTTCCAGCAAGAAAAGGGAATACAAATTCAAGCCTTCTGGTAGGTCTGTGTGTTTGTGTATGCATGTATGCTTGTCTACTTGCTTTGGGCCATGTGGGTAATCCCACTCCTCAACACCTCCTCACAGTGTGTGTGCGTGCCTGTATGTGTGTGTGTGTGTGTGTGTCTTGGGGCATGGCTGAGGGCTGGTCTTCCACAGTGAATTCCAGAGAGACTTTGGCGACTGAGTCTCTTGGGGAAAAATGGCTCCAGGAGACAGACTCTCTCTTTTTCTACAACCCAAAAAGAGCATACATTTCCCTTTCACATTATCCTCACTGCCGTCTTTATTGAATAAAAAAGCATGTGTGGTGGGTTGTTTAATCTGTCCTGAGTTTCCTGTGGCATTGGTTTTCACAGGATCGAGAGGTTGCCAGCCTGTCAACACCTCCTCATCTTCCTCTCACAGGTCACATGACCCAGGCTGTCACACGTTTCCACAGGAACTGAGCACCTTCCTTCCAGGAGGACTTAGAATGAGCCACAATTTAAAGGTTCACCTTCCAATCCTTTTGTTCTTGCCTGGGTTTCTTCATTGTAAATACCACATAAATACCTGCACTGTATCAGACAGGATGTGCGGCCACATCTGTAACGATATTTATAAGAAAATGTTGTGCATTTCAACATTAACTGAAAGAACTGTTTTATAATAAATGCTCAAACTGTTGTTGATGTTGTTGTGTGTGTGTGTGTGTGTGTGTGTGTGTGTGGCAAAGGGTATGTGTGCTGCACCGTATACGCCATGATCGATCAATGAAGAGAACTCTCTCTCACTGGTGCAATGCAGATTCGCTCCAATGCCTAGCAGCAAATCCAAGGAAGTCTCCTGTCAGTTTTAAACATGTGACCTAGACTCATCTTCCCGTCTGTTTCTGTCACTTCATTTAGACGTGTTTGGTACACAGAATAACTAAAACACACCTAAATGTACAGAAGTGTAGCAGAAAGGAGACAGAGATTTAAATCAAAACATTTCCTCAGTGCACAGAAATCTCACTGGTGTAATAGCTAAATATTAAAATGGATAAATTTATCCTTTTCACTACTTCTTTAGTCAGGTGTTAAACAATCATCATGTTTTTCCAGCATGTTAGAAACAGAAGGACAATAACACCTTTTAACTAAAAACATCAAGTAATCATCAGCTCTAATGTGAAACACCAAACTACTGGTCAGATGGTTATCATTGAGCAAATGTTTTTCAATTGTAGTAAAATAACAGATTTGTAGAAAAAAGGAAAATGAAAGATAACCCTTCTGAAAGAAAGAGAAACACTCTGGGTGATTTGTGATAATTTAGTAAATTGGAGCAGGCAGAGAGCTTTTTGAATGAAGTCTTTTGTCAGTGGCTGTAGAAGAACAGCCAGGATCAGAAAGTGTTATTGATGCTAATGATATACTTGTGAAAACAGAGAAATAGAGCAGGTTAAACAGGAGGGGTACGGGCCTGTGTGAAATGTGCTTACTGAGGGATCATGGGAGACTCTAGGGTGAAGGTCAGAATAACAACTCTGGATCAGACAAAAATCCCAGGCATTTAGTCTTCTAACCTATGAGAAGGACATGTTGATATCCATCCCTCACTGTGATTAACACAAGATGAGGCCTTGTGAACACTAGTGACTGAGACAGGCACAGAATCGTGATATTTAAAAAAAATAAAAAACAGAACATGCTGCGGACTCTCATGTGTCATTTATTTAACACAGATTTTTTTTAAACATTTGTGCACATCAGATTTCTTTATAGATGGAACCCAATTTATGTGCTATTTATCGAAATATATATCTATAAAGAATGGAATAGCAAACAAACACTATTTTAGAAAATAGAACACACTATTGTAGAAAATAAATGATCACATTCTGACCAGCCAGAACTGAGAAATCTAAAGCTCTGGGGTAATAATACAATTATTGTGTTGCAATATAATTTATTATATCATGCTAAATATTGTAATTACTGGAGGAAGTAACAATGACTAGGTGAGATATTAATTAATTTCTGAAAACCTTCTACAAAAGACTTGTACATCTCTATAAACCACCAATGTATTTATTTATTTATTCCTTCATTCATTTATTTTAAATATATTGTATTCCACATGTCCCTGGATCCCTTAAGCCCCCACCGCAGTCTGGGTGTGGGTCCACTGTCCTGATTGTCCCCTAATGTTGGCCTATGTTGTTATACAGAAATAAATAATAAATGAATGATGTATTTAATGCAGTATCATGAACATGTTAAGCATCTACTGTACACACGCATGGTGTGAACTATTCCTGTGTTTGATGTGGGAGAAGTCATTTAATAAATATACCATTACCCACTAATTTCACTTGTTTTTAAGTTAAATCCTTTGAAATATATTGTGTATATAAGGTAACCTAGTAAAAAGTCTACGTTCTGCTCCCAGTCTCTCACTTTCTCTCACAGTGTACAGATCTACATGTTAAGTTACACCATACCACTGATGCCAAGTGCAAAGAGAGCTAATCCTTTTTTTTTTTTTTAACCATCTCATCTAATTGTTTCACTTCTAACCACACAGGGACTTACTGTCATTCTTCTCTCCATTACCTTTTGTCCTCTTCTTTTTTTCCTGTGTCTTGTTCCTGACGTGCTGAAGATGAGTTGAGGAATTACAGGCACGTCTGAAGGATGGCTAACAGGCACAGTGGGATCATGTGTTGTGTCGACAATGGCTTTAAGTCTGGACTGATGTCACCTGGATTGTGTTACTGAGCAGCAGAAACATTTCCCATGGAACCTGCAGAACAGGGCACGAACAACATTAATCCATAAACAGACACATTCCCTAAATGATGTTCACTAATTTATTTTTGTGATCGTTCGTTCTTTCAGGTACATGATCATGTGTGGAACTCATTAGACGACACACCAAATGTGCAGTAAACAGAAAATATCAATATTAAACAATACTTTCATGCTCTGGTTTCTTTATTTTAATGAACAGACATGGATCTTGATGTCCTTAGTGTTGTGAAGTCATTATCCAACCGTATGCTCTCACTCTCCTCCGTCTCTCTTTGTCCACACACCATCTTTCCACTCATCCTGTCAGCAGATAAAGGAGGGATGAAGCGTTCTAGGTCAGATGGAAGAGTGGAAGGACAAAAGAAGTATGTCATGTGTCATCATGAGCATGTGTGCAAATCTGTGTGTGTGTGTGTGTGTGTGTGTGTGTATACATTTTAGGGCTGAGCCGAAGATAGAGAGCCCAAAATATGTATGGATCTAAAGCAGAACAGTCATAATGATAAGGCAGACTGGATTTGGCTTCATCTCCCCAGTTTGCTCCCATCAATGTCAAAGCCAATGCCATTCACCCCCACACACATACACACATACACACACACACTCACACACACACACCCACACACACATATACACACAACAGTGAGTGATATGTAAGCTTGCATTGCCAATCACTCCATGTGGAAAAATGCCTCTATCTCAAAAACTAAAAAAAAAAGACAAACAAACAAACAAACAGTAAAGAGAGTAAAAGTACGATCCACATGGGAGTCTGTGTATTTGGCTTTCATGTTTTAGAAGAAATAGCTGCTCGGGTTTCTCAGAATGATTGTTTGGTGTTATCTGTTTATAATGTGGCCAGGTGAGCATTTCTTGTGAAGTGCAGCCTGCGTTTGAACCAAAGCTACCTCTGTGAGCCTGTGTGTGTGTGTGTGTGTGTGTGTGTGTGTGTGTGTGTTTTGAACAGAACAATGCCTGCAGACATGTCTCATGCACATGGGGGGGAAAAAATCATTGACAAACACATACGCCAAGTTCTCCATTGCCTGACTATCAAATAGAAATCAACAGATAAACTGTACTTAGTCTGATATTTAATGATTATTGTCCAGCTTCTGGTTTGGAAGGTTCTGGTTTGTATCTCATAAGGAAGCTGTGAAAAACTAATGTAGAACAACAGCTTCTTATTTAAGTAGAACCTCAAATACGTTTTTCTAATGCAGTGCATGTCAATATAATATTATTGTCATCATTATTATTGTTTATTGTTATCATGATATTATAGTAATCATATTAGTTAATAATAATCACAGTAATAATGAACAGATGATCTCATTCATACTCATGGAAATAAACTAAAATAAAAATACTTCACAGGGCTATATAAATCTGTAGAGTATTTTCATTTGATTTGGTTTTATTTAATAGTGGACGGTTTTGTGAAAGTTTAGCTCCACATATGGACAGCTTCTGTAATGACTTTTCAGTGTCAGCTGCTGAGGCATCTGGAATTCCTGTTCAAAGAGAGAAAGAGCACAAGGGGGTGGGAGGGATTAGCGTTAATACATATTGTTAGACGGCTCACCTTGCCCTCATTGGGGGATATGAGAGGATTAGCATCACAGAGTGTCAAGGCCAGGTTGACTCTTCTGCCCTGGGCTGCAGTGCACAAAGAGAGGTATGAGACATGCTCTGACAATCCTCTCCACTGCCAGCAGCCCATCACGCTGGACCAAAACAAGCTACTCTGGCTAGCACATATAAATAAATATAAATGACTTCTTAAATTTAAGAATACTTCAGTGATCACAAGTAGTTATCATATTTGTTCATAGAAAATTGAAAGAATTTTGGATCTACACTGAAGAAATAAAACTCAAACTGAAGACCCAACCTATGAGAAGTCTGGGGTAGAATAGTTTCTTCAAATCAAAAATTAAATAGACAAAACTTACAAACTACATCATTTACTACATTCATGACATTTCTATTACAATTCATGTTAACAGTGAGGGAGTACCTCTAAATACGAGCATATATTCTGAACAAGGACAGGTTTCACACGTGACTTTATATTGTTCTTCCGTTTAATATGAGAGATTTAAAAACCAGAGCAAAATTACATTATGCTTCTGCCATTTTCTGTATCTTTAGGTTCATATTTCTGCCTTCACTATCTGTGTCTCTACCGGGAGCTAAAGGAACAAGGCCTCTGTTGGAGCCTGAGTGGCTGCTGTGAGAGCGTGTGTGTGTCTGTGTGTGTGAAAAGTGATGAATATTAAGGGCCCATTGTGATGAAAATGCTGCTGGCCTTTAGACACTCAGGCTTTAAAGTTATAGCCTTAGGGAGCTCCATCTGCTATAGCGTCAGACCTCTCCCCTTCAAACACACACAGAAACACACACTCATACACTCACACACTCATAAACACATGCATACACACATATACAAATTCTTTCTACCTCACAGAAATAATGCAAACTCCATCCATACACTTCTGAAACATAATTTAAACTCAGAGCAGTGGAAGCAGTGAGTGTCTGTAGGTCTGTAACTCCTTTCCATTATTTTATATAGAGGGAACACACCGAATGTGACATTATTTCTTAGATTTAAAAGTCTACATTATGTTAGGTTGTCCATATGCATGGCAAGTTAAATATATGCTTGTACTGAGGGCTGAAGGGCTAAAGGTGTGAATATGTATAATTCATTGTGTGCTGGTCAGCAGATTGCAGCTAATCAGAGGTAAGTAGTGACCTGAGGCCATAGCAGCAAAGGAGATAGTACCCCAAAACTCCCTTCCCCCTCCCCCAAGACCACCACCCATATTGCTCCCCCAACCACCGCACACACTGACACAGAATGTACAAATCATGCCTCGAAATGATCACCATATCTCCCTGTACGTCTGCTCCAGGTGTAGCCTTCAGAGATAAGCAGTCTGCACACACACATAAGTGCACACACTCACACACAGACACGCGCACACACACAAACACACTCACACAAACACGTGCACAAACAAACACATGCACACATACACACACACAATCACGTGCACACACAAACACACACACACAAACACTCACACAAACACATGCACACACAAATGCGTGCACACACACACTCACACAAACACACACACACAAGAATGCACGCACACATACACACCCAAAACACACACAATCACACATGCACACAAACAGTAAGTACTTCACTTACTTAGAAGAAGAATTTTAAAAGCTACTTGGACAGTAAATGCTTTTGAGGTAAGAATTTAACTGTAAACCTTGTTGTAAATGAAGACCTTGTTTTGGTAGAAGAAAGGTGCATCTGAAGCCAGCAGGGCTACTAGACCACACACCATCCATCAAACTGGAATCTCCTCTGTAGATGACCACAGATGAGCATGAAACACATTACATACCCATTTGGCTATTTCAGCTGAGCTCAGAATGCTTGGAGGTCAGCAGAGGAGAGAGGATTTCCCAGCATCCAGGGATGTGGGATCTTCTTCAGTCTCTCCTTAATGCTCTCACACCGAGGATCGCTGGAGCTGGACCTGTGGCCCTGGTTCAGTGCATGCTGGGACCGGGGAGATGGAGTATATCTGGCCGGTAATGTGGTGTTAGGAGAGGCTCTGAAGCGCTCATGTGTAACAGAAGCAGTAGATGGATTGAGCCATAACCTGGACTCACAGGAAGGTGCTGATGAAGGCAGTTCCAGTAATGACAGTAAAATAGAACTCTATAACTCCCTCAACCACCATGCAACATGTTTCATTCCACCAGGGAGCTGGAACATGATCCGATACTGAAAAGGTGTGAAAATATTCTTCACGCTGTCTATACAGTCAAATTGTGATACTTGGTTCATTCATCTTCATAGACGTTATATTAAATTGTGAGTTAATTGAATTCATTTACATCACTGATTTAGGAAGAGAAGTTAGAAGCTCAGCATTCATTGTGTAGGTTTTTCAGATAGTTTACATTATGATGGATAGAAATTTGTGGAAAAATTAAGAATAGTATCTGTGCAAAAATATGTGCAGCTCTGTTGCTATAAATGTCTTCTGATAACAACAACAACAACAACAACAACAACAATAATAATAATAATAATAATAATAATAATAATAAGACATTATAAAGCTCTAAACAGACAAATGTTAAAAGTGCTATACAAATGCACTGAAATATTATTATTATTATTATTATTATTATTATTATTATTATTATTATTATTATTATGGAAACATAATTACACTTTTTGATCATTAAGTATACAGTTATGTCACCCAGATGAGGATGGGTTCCCTTTTAAGTTCTAGTTCCAGGTTGCCTCTGGCTTAATTATGGATACATTTACATTTAATTTTTATATGCTTATTACATTTATTCATTATACTTAATTTTATAATATAATTTATGGATTTTTACATGTTTCTGTAAAGCTGCTTTGTGACACTGTACATTTTTAAAAGTGCTATAGAACAAAAAAAAAGGGAATTGAAATGAACTATATTTTCTACATTCTAATTTCTACATTTATGGATTTAGAATGTGGTTAATATAAATATCATGATTATGCACATTATATTGTATCTTCTTACAACAAAAGTTCCTTCACAATGACTGCGATATGTGTGTGTGTGTGTGTGTGTGAGAGAGAGAGAGAGAGAGAGAGCGAGAGAGAGAGAGAGAGAGAAAGAGAGGGGGGGGTATGGGTTGGGGTGAGATCAAATGAAAACACCTAACTAAGCAGCAAAAAAGTACAAAGGAAGAGAGAGTCTATAGCGGATAATATCCGGAACATTCTGCAGAGCTGAGTTATATTTTATTTGCTGACTCCTTAGTGTAAAATTTCTATAATAGTGAATGTCTTTCACTTGCATCTGAAAGAGATTTATTAATTTTTTTAATCTTTATTCAAGGTTACAATTATTAAAAGTCAATCTGCAAAGCCCCACCTCTTTCTTTCTTTCTTTCTTTCTTTCCCTCCATCTTTTTTCAGATCAGAAGTGTTGAGTTTTGACACCAGCCTGCAGGAGTAGTGACCCAAGAAGTAATTAGAGGAGGATTCCCCCTCTCTTTTTCTCTCTCTCCCTCTCCCCCTCTCTCCCCAATGCCGGATGGGATCAAATAAGAGCCAGTTGTGTTTACTTCCTGATCCATCAAATTTCTGTAACGATGGCTACAGCCGCCTCATCTCCTTACTGCTTCTTAAGCTGCCTGGTTTCGGAGACCAGCCTGCAGGGTATTCTCTCTCTACTGCTACACCTAACCGGATTAACCCTCCACACACACACACACACACACACAGGTGGAGGGGTCCATTATCCAGGGTGTGTTAGATGCGGACTTAATGCAACTGCAGACTTAATGCATCATCAAAAAAAGGTGAGAGAAAAACCTGTGCAAAATTATGTTCCAGCAATATAAGAAGAAGGAAACTATCAGGTTTTGTAAGGATTAAGCTCAAAGCTTTCTGAAACAACCATCTTTACACATGCCATGAGAAAAACAGTTCCATGTTATTTGTTATATTTAGTAAAGCACTCTTCTTCTCCCTGTGGGCTGCTGGCATGTATGACAGACGTTAATATGTTTCACTACAGAAACCTCTCTGCTTTTACAACATTACATGTCCTTCTGAACAGTAACACAAGAAGTCAAGTATCCTAATCATATTTAGAGTAAAAAAAAGATCTTCTCAAGCCACACTGACATAACTGAATGTGTTTTTTTCAAAAAACAGTTCATATGATCTTGAAATGATTGAATTTTTCTTCTTTGCTGTTCTCTTACTCACAAAATGATAGTGATATAAGACAAGGCTAGTGGGAACAGTGTTGGAGTTTGTAAATTCTTCAGCTCTCTCTGCAACAGTGATCGTGCAGGGCACGCTGGCGTTCGAGCTTTGGTAAACCGTGATTCCCTCCCCTGCTGACAGCAACAGAATTTTGCAGCCCCTAAACTACTCAAATGAGCTCACATATTGGACATAATGGTGCAGCATGTCTGTGTGTGTGTGTGTGTGTGTGTGTGTGTGTGTGTGTGCGCGTGCGCATGCGCGTGCATGCGTGTGTGTGTGCGTGACACTGAGAGTGAACGGCGCAGTGTGTGAGCCGATCTGTGAGAGCCAGGACCTGCATGCTCACACCAGACCAGCCCTGATTTAACTAGATGGATCGCCAATTACAGCAAATTAACCTTAGAGTGCCGTCTGCCACAGGAAACGTTTAACCAATTTATTTACAGGCCTGACATACGGCAACATGATTAACCAGCACACATCAATAGTATTTAATGACCTTATTGGATTTGTAACATATTAAAAAACTCATCATTTTACGAGCAGAGCAGCTAACTATATGTCTGTGATTACCTGCAGTTTATTTGGACAGCATGGCCCATGTGGTCTCTGGACCTCACCCATATTCTTTTAGCCAAGAGGAGACACAGGCCAGATAACAGATGACTATGTGTTCATTCTCTCTCTCTCTCTCTCTCTCTCTCTCTTCATGTTTCTTTTTGTTAAGTTGCCCTGGGCTGCTTTAATATTGCGTCTGCAATCTATCAATAAGGAGAAATTTCTAAATGAGATTAAAAAAAAAAGTAAAAATAACCTAAAATATTTTCAGTTATTTTCTCCTCTCCTTGTTATATACACAATCCAGAATTTTGTGTTCTACTTACTTACCACAGATGAAAAAGTATAATTTTATAATAATAGTATATAATAACAGTAACAAACACCTAAATTGGGACCTTATAACATATTGCTACACATTGCATAATCTTTATTAAAGCACTGCAGGAGAATTTGTGTTGGGCTCAGAGTTACAACATTGTCTTTACATGAAAGAAAATACGCTGTTTTTTAATGTAGTATGTGACTGTATTTAAATAAAAGAACGTGGATAGACTGTTTGAAATAGAATCTAATTAATAATTATTATCAATTATATATATAAGTGTACATATAAAAATACTTATGGATTACAAAGTAATAATTTGTCTTAAAAATCTTAAAAATATAGACAATTCAGCTCTAACTCATACAAAACAAAAAAAAAGACAAAAATGAAATAAAATCCTTATGCTACACTTACAGTGATAATATGGTGCAGCGTGTTAATGTGTCCTTCAAATTAAGTACAGTATTAACACAAACATCATCATCATTATTATTATTATTATTATTATTATTATTATTATTTTGTTTTTATTGTACCAATGCCTAGCTATTAAGACAATATAAACAATGTATGAACTATAAAAGTCAGTAACCTACGACAATTAATGTGTCCTTCAAATTAAGTATTAACACAAACATCATCATTATTATTATTATTATTATTATTATTATTATTATTATTATTATTTTCTTTTTTTTTTATTATTGTACCAATGTCTAGCTATTAAGACAATATAAACAATGTATGAACTATAAAAGTCAGTAACCTACGTCAATGCTCCCACACATTAATTAGTCACCTTGTGAGACAGATTGTATCCTGGCATCTGGCACTACATCTGTCATTAACTCAGAAGATGACCTAGGATTCCAGAAGATTTTACCAAGTGGAAGATTATGAACAGAAGGCATGAGGAACACAATGTACATGATGTCAACGTTTCTTGACACACCATTAAATGGACTAATAACACATTATTAGTTGGGAATGTAAAACCAGTTTACAGATTGAAGTGCAGGCTGCGTTTAAAACTACAATTTTAAAACTCTTTCAAAAGCATCCAACCTTTTATTACCTTGAAGTATTAATCTTATTTAAATACTTTTATGAATTGTTTAATTAATTCCTACAAACTATTCATAGAAACTAGAAACTATACTAGAAAATATACATTCATCAAGCACTTTATTAAAACTTTATTAACATTA
>JAOTRN010000026.1:7884583-7894583 GCA_028566695.1 Bagroides melapterus | reverse complement strand
CATTATTTAAATAAAATGATATTAAATTGAATGAAAAGTCAAACATATCATGTACAAAAATAGAATTAATTATTTTCTGTATAAAGGGAAAAAACAGACGTTCACTATGTAAGCTCTGCTTTTTTATATTAGGTATAGATGTCATATGCATATATGACCTCAATAGTCATCAAAAACACTTGTTTAAAAAAGGTTGCTGTCCCTGAATGCCTTACAAACTTTAGAATGTAACTCATACATAAAATATTGCACATTATGTAAAAACATTGACATACATTTCAAATGTATTTAAATGGCTGTTTTTGTTTTGATACAATGCACACTTGAAATGAATTTGGAAAGGCATTTTTTTTTTTCCAAAGGGGACTAAAATGGTTGACAAAAGGTTTTACACAAATTGTGTTGAACAGAATAAGTGCTGTGGTATGTGGTGGGTAGAGTAGTTTAGCTTCTCTTCAAAGAGTCCTGAAGTGTGTAGAAACAAGCAGGACATGAATGTTCTTCTGACTCGCCCATACTCATGCACACAAACACACAAACACATGTGCTCTCTCCTCCCCTGTACGCAAACAATCCATGGCCGTTATTGTGGCTTCTCTGTTGACTGAGCAGTTAGTGTAGAATCATGCAGCGTGGCCCAGGTGCTGCTTGAGTCGAGCCCAGTTCCTTTAATGACCGTCTGATGGTAATTTCATTAGGTGTAATTTGCTGAGGGACATGTCATTTAGAATAAGCCACTCCATTTTTTGGAAAGGGCTGGACTGGGCTCAGAGTGGGTACATTATACACCGATTTGGATGCAGAAGTGTGTGTGTGTGTGTGTGTGTGTGTGCGTGTGTGTTGCGGGGGTGTTATACATTGTAGATAAACTGGATCAGCTTCCCCAGCCTCCCCATCCATATTACCCAATATAGCATTTAGTCGGGTGTGTGTGTATATAATGTTACATACAGACTGCTCATAAACAGATTACAATTATATATTTAGGTCACATTTGCTGCACACTGTGCACAACAGATTCATTTTCATTTTCTCTGTCTAAAATGTTGAAAGAGCATTGAGAAAAACAGCACAGTAGGCTTAGGTTACCCATTTGCATTAACCCAAATTATTTAGCTTCAGCCTCATGATGCATGAAGTAGTGAAACAAGCTTTATTTTAGTTTGCATTATTTTCATGCAAGGTAGTCTCTGTGTGCAGTCCAAATGAATGAATAAGTTATCTTGCGTTCTAATTCCTCTTATGCACATGTGTAATCATCTCAGCGATATTCATAATCACATGCTGATTTGTTAACAGCCTCTGCTTGTGCGACCGTCTGTCCGAGGAAACCAAATTGGCTTGCAGTGGGGTTTGTGTGTGTGTGTGTGCGCGCGCGTGTGCGGGTGTGTGTGTTTCCTCTTTTTCTGTGCACATTCTAATGTAGGGGGGAATCACTGGAGCAGAAGGTTGAAAAGAGACCCTGTTCCACTGACCACGTGTGTGTGAATTCGTCCGGACTGGAGTCTTCTCTTGACTAATTTGACTAATTTGAGACATATTTTTGTGGCAAGCATTTCTGGAATGGAATATTTTTTACACACCTGAATTAGCAAGAGATAAGGGCTATAGAATAGACAACAGAGCTACAGAATTAAAGAAAGTGTGATTAGGACACTGTTATGGTGATGGTTATTATTGATGTCATGTCTTTGCAAAAGACATTGAAAAAAATAATGATGTGACTCAGCAAAGAGAAAGGAGATGAACTGAATTCAAAAACAATAGAGCGATTATTTAGGGGCATTTATGGTTCTACAGGGTAAAAATCCCATTTTGAGGTCAAAGGTCTATTAAGAGATCATTATTGCTGCCCATGTGCTCAACATTTTTGATATTGAGACGCTATAGATAACACAATACTAAAAACTGTGGAAATTTTAATGTAGATTTAAACCGGTTTTATTTACCAACTCAGTAAATATGCATTTAATGAATATAATATTATATAAACACCATTGTTTCAAGCAGTTGATTCAACAAACTTGACTCAACTCATTATTAAACCTTCCCCCATGTCCCTCCTCTTCTTACCAAGTCTAGTAAAAAGCAAACAATTAAACATATCTGTACAGATGCATGGTAACAAAACAAACTTTATCGGGCACGCCTCATGTTCTGCACGCTGATTCATGCGTTTGTTTGCTGGAGTAAAAAACACCTTTTACTGACATGTTCACAAACAGCTCCAGCTGGTGACTGTGTGTTTCCTTTAATGAGAGCTTATCCACAGGCCTTAATTAACACACACACACTGTTTTATAAGTTCCCACTGTAGCATGTTCAAAGCAAGCAGTATGGTCACTGCAGGATATGCATCTTCCTGCTTCCTCTTTTTGTTTTCTAGACTTTCTTGGTTCTTTTATTAGAATCCAAAGCAGTTGAAACAGACAGTAAAAAAATAATACAGCACATCAAGACAGTAGAGAGAAGAGACACCAATGAATGATTAAAACTAAGAATATATATCGATGAACAGTTTCATTGCAGCATCAATCACACACCCTAAAGACTAAAGACTTAGAGTCCTACTTAGTTCATTATCCCTCTGGTACAAGAGAGAGGGAGAGAGATTAGGGCACATGTCTCCCTCTTTGCTGGGACTGTACCTCCTGTCAGCATGTCTCTATCGGGCCTTTGACGGAGTGGGCAGCTGAGGACGATGTTTTATGGTGTGTGACATGTTCCAGTGCCAGGCCGGCCCCTCCCTCACACTCACCCCCTACAGGCAGCTTTTGTCTGGCCTAAATGGGGTTGGATGCACCCCTTTAACTTTGATTTCCATTCGCCATTGTCCTGCATTGATGGGGAGGCTAACTCCATCTGGGCCTGCCTCGCATGGTGCCTTGCTTTCAAAAGGCATATGCTCTCTGTGTGGAGAAGCTCCACACCCGCTGAAGAATGGGCTACCGAAATAATGATATACACAAGAAGGAGGGAGGGATAGAGAGAGAGACAGAGAGAGAGAGAGGGAGAGGCAATATTACTTCATTCATGGCCTCATTGTGTGGGTCTTACTTACATGTGATGGGTTGTTTTATGTATGGGCAGGAGTGCAGAAGTGCTGAGACAAAGGCTCCTGCTGCCATGATAGAGCTTTAAATCGCTCTCAGACTGTTTGCCTCCTGAACTGTGTAAACTCACACATGTATTTTGCATTTTAAGGTGCATGGCTTGCTTCCCCTCCTTTCAGCCAGACCCAGCTAAATCTGTTTCTCACAGCAGGCCGCACCTGCCAAATAGAAACATTTCATATACTGTCTGTACAAGTTCATATTACAAATGTACCATTTCCTGTATGTTGCCATGTTTATCTTCAGATCACTGCACATGAGCAGCTTTTATTCATACTCTTCAATTCTGAGGTCTGTTCAGATGTCTAGTGCTTTTTTTTTGTACTTGTCCTATTAAACGAACTCTTATAGACAGGTTTGCCACCTTGTTTTGAGACTTGAGTGTGAACTAATGATCTCTTCTGTCTTTAGATCAATTTCTGCTCCTCCTTTTAACACCAGAGACCTTTCCTCTTGTTTCTCCTCTCGCGGTCGATCCATTTCAAAGCATCCAAGCAGTCTGATCTAATGAAAGGTCAGTTATAATAGCCCCAGGGGCTTATGGTTTCCCCCCAACTGGGCCGGACCCCGTCCTGCTTCACTGGGGGGGCAGTTTAGAGCTGGCCGCGCAGGGCAGGTCGAGTTGCGAGGGTATTTAGACTCTCTGAAAGGAGGGGCGTTGGATCAAATAGGAGCAAACAGAAGGAGGTCTCTGGGGAGGAGCAGAAGCCCTGCTCCATTTTATAGACTCCCCTGAAAGAAAGTGATTACACATCATTATCCAATTGAAGCTGATTGATGGAGAAGGGTCAGAGCAATATAGCTCATAGCTGTGTGGGGAAGGGGTGGAGGGCGAGGCGAGTGAGCAGAGGATGGGACAATAGCTGGATTGTCACCCTGGGAGGAAGGGTGGAGGGACGTGGAGGCGAGGCGGCACTCGAGTCTGGACAAATGAAAGATGTGGGGTTTTCCTCTCAGCAGAGGTTCAAGTGGTACAACAAGTGCTGATGGAGGGTGAGAAGAGGGGCCCCACTGCTGAACTGTTAGCATGGCCTGAAATTAGCCCTGAGAGATAAGAGTAACTGTGTGTATCTGTGTGTGTGTGTGTGTGTGTGTGTGTGTGTGTGTAACAGGAAAAAGAGATGTTATTGCTTGAGGAAGGATGGCAAATGTAATTTGCTTCCTGGTTTAGAGTTACTTTAATGAAACACAATACAATCAGATAAGTTCAACTTTGATAAATAATAGATCTTAATTAGTCTTATGTTAAGATTATAAGTATAACATCTTAAAAAACTAAGGCTTTCTGCAAGGATTTGCTCATACATGTTGTTCAACTCTGTGACTATCCTTAACTAATCTTTACTGGACAGTAGATAAGCCCATGATGAGTAATGGAGATTTAACTCTTTAAAGTTGTGGGTGTAAATAGTTTTCCTTTTTCTCCTGATGTGTATGAGAGTCTCAGAGCAGTGTGATTGGAGTTCAGATTCTTGATATTAGATAATTATATAGACTAGTTTCATTTTATTGTAAACTGAATGTCAGAATAACAGACAGGAACACACTTCAGTCAGTCACCCCAACGGTGAGCTGGATCATTCTGATTATAACATCAAAAGACACAGAAAGAGAAACTGTCACAGTTTACAGATACTTCATTGTGACTAGGAGCATTTGTGAGCAAAAACCTGACAATCACATGAGAAGCCCAGGGCTATGCAGAGAAACTAAAGAAATCAGCCAGGGGATGAGTTAGAAGAACATTTGTAAGAGACTAGGCAGGGAAAAACAGAGCAAGTAAGTGAGTCATAGAAAAGAGAGAGAGGGAGAGAGAGAGAGAGAGCGAGAGAGAGAGAGAGAGAGAGAGAAAGAAAGAGAGAGAGAGAGCAGGAGCAGGGCAGGATGGGGAAACAGAGGACAGAGTCCAGGTAGGGAAATACATGGGACAAGAGACATCTATTGTAAGCGTTGTGATTCCCTATAGGAGAATTTAAACCTCTCTCTCTCTCTCTCTCTCTCTCTCTCTCTCGCTTCTTCTACTTTCTTCTTAACATCCCAAACCCATCCAATCCTCCAAAAATCCATTCACTCCCACCCCCAACTCCAGCACTGTTACCCCGCCAGGGTAATTAGCAATGTACAAAGCCACCAGCCACATCAAAGCTGTGCTGCAAAGTTGCATCGGGTCACTGTTACCAAGGCTTAATGAAAATTCTAGTATACACATACTGTAGGTTCCGCTATTTAAAGACAGGATATAGGAATTATTCTGCCCATCATTAGTAAACATTGCGTTATCACTTAAATCTCTGCATGAAATGCTGCTGCAAATCTTACTAATTAAGTTAAAACAAACATGATCTCACAAACCATCTGTGTGCTGTTGATCACTTAGGAGTGTATTTTTATATTCATATAGACTGAATATAGCGTAATATAGTCATGATTGTGATACAGATGTCTGTGATCTTGTGATCTGAGCATAAAAGTTGTATAGTTACCGATCTGGTGAAGAAAAGTCATGAGTAGAAGGCAGTAAAAAACAGATTATAATCTGTATTATAATATATTTCAGATAATTAATCTAAAATCATATTTTTTACTATCTACTATAACTGTGTCAGTAGCTACAATACAACTAATAGAGTTTTGTACAGTCTCAGAGATTCTGAGAAGAAATAACGCACGAGTGTGTGTGAGTGTTTGGAGTTCTTTGTAGATGTGTCATTAGATTTAAGGACTGGGGAAGCTGACCCGGTTATTTCCAAGCTCCACACTATGACTCCTGGCCTTTAGACTGATCTGAAAGGAAATAAGGGTCTGTATGCTGAATTGAGAGTAATCACATGAGTCTAGACCCCTCACTAAGTATTCTGTCCACACACACACACACACACACACACACACACACACACACACACACACACACACACACACACACCACAACCCTGCCTGTGTCATCCTAAAGGAATCTCTTTAATGAATGCCTATTAAAAACAAAGCAGATCCCAGAGCTTCCATCACACTTCCTGTCTCCCCTGGACTGACGCTGAGCAGACCGACCCAATGTCTCAGTTTTCTGTCTGGGACAAAAAAGTCTTAGTATGGGAAAGTCTTCACCTCCCCCTGATAAACAAAATATGAAGCAAAAAATAAGTGTAATAAATCTTTGCAGCACCATTACGACTGAGTACAAACACTATAAGATTTGCATACATTCCTGCTTTAAAATGTTAAGTGAGGAATTTGGATTTGTTTACCAGCTTTGGTGAAGGTTTCCTGCTTAATGCAGCAGCTTAAGCATATTTATGTGTTGTAGATTTTTTTTTAAATAAAATGTGCATATTGATCAGAAGAGATCGCTCTAGAATAACTACAACTGAAAAGCATGAGTGGAAAGAATAAAACCACATGCACTTGCGTTGCTCAAACAAAACAAGGTCTTTAAAAGCAGTTTGTGGCAAGCTTTCCCGGTTTCCTCCTCGTCACAGTTAGTGGGATAATTGGAAATGGAGGGGTATTAACTCCGATGGGATTAGTGGCGGGAATTAAATATGTTAATCCTCCAAAAAGGTAAATAGTCTTTGCAATACAATAACCAATTTCCAGAATCTCCCCCAAGGACATGCTTGTCTTTGAAGCAACATGGTCTCGAGTGTTCCAGAAAGTTCCCAAGGTCATCCCCGTGGTGCAGACAGCCACGCTGCCCCTCGGCCGACTTCTAACCTGTTCTTCAAATGCCTGCATTCTGCACATCATTACTCTCTCTCCCTCCAGAGAACACTTAGTGCCATGTGTTCATCTGCCACCTAATTATATCACCCAGCTGAATGTCATGGAAACGCAACTTTGGAATACAATGCGTCAGGCATGTATAAGTTTCACTGTGTGTGTATGTGTGTATGTGTGTATGTGTGTGTGTGTGTGTGTGTGCCTATGGCTTTATAAAACTGTTAAAAATTATTCCATGATGTCAAGAGAATGGTATAAATAATGTAACGTAAATGCTTTTGTCACATTTAATGTTTTAGCATGACATATAATACATGCTCAGTAAAAATATGTCAGGTATTTGAGAGATTGTAGTAACTAATGTGGGCATAAAAAGAAATTGCACACAAAGAAAAACTCTCACTTAGATGAAAGTGCATTTTATATGCAGTTTTATATGCACTACAGCATGTAAAAGTCATTGTCTTGGCCTCTAAAGTAACCATGGTTTTAACTTGTACCTCTAAAGATAAATGTGTCCAAAGGAAGGAAACATTAAATGAGAAGTCAATCACTGAAGAATGTTGACCATAAAAACCAGAGTCAAATTCAATAATGCCATTATTGCACACTAACAATCTGCAGTGGCTGTTTTCTCCTTTCTCGATTGCCATGTGGTTTTCCAAGCCACGTGTTCCTTCTAGCACACAAGACACTGCTAACAAAAACAAGGAAAAAGATTTAAAGATAGCTAATATTACTTATTATCAGATTTATCAGATCATTATAAATCAAACATTCAGATTATTTACTCTGTTTCATGATGATTTTATATATTTCACGCTTAAAATGTTCTTATTCTTTTGGCAGATACATTGGCTTATTTCTAGTAGTAAATGTGTAAAATTAGACAAATTCTGTAAAAATAACAAGACTATTTCAAGCTTATAATATGTAGAAATAGTATTTAATAATCCTACCTTTAGTTTATTTATAATTACTGTAATCAGTTTCCAGAAACGTTCCCACACAATTATCACAATTATCTGTAATTACAGCAGGAAAAGCTAGACAGATACAAGTATATTGAGGATATTTTGGCTTGATAATAGATGCTATCTTTGCAGTGCTGATTATAAAATGTACTTAAAAAATACAGAATCATATATTCAACTAATTAAGAACAATGTGTTATCCTTAAAGAAGAAAAGGTTGGGCTTGAATGAAAACATGGCAATGGAGGAGATAAAAGCACAACTACACATTATTTGTGTCATGCTTCATAATCATTGTATCTAAAAAACATATAATGAGAAATGGGAGTCACTGTGTAGTCATGTCTGAGTCTGCACCATCCTGCTGCTGTCTTCCTCTTCTGGTCGAACAGATTTACAGCATGCTACTAGTTTTTATTAGTGTTGTGGGTGGTGTGCTGTAGATGTGGCAGACAGTGACGATGACAGGAAATGAGGACGGGGTACATGTAGGTGAGCTCCACCGCATGCAGTTCCGACAGGAAGTGAAGTTTAGTGAACTGGCACGGCAGGAGGAAACCATTACAAGTACCTCTAATGGTCTTCAATGGCTTTGGTTGTACATCTCACATAACTGAGACCTGCCCAGAACTAATCACACATCAGCTGACCTGCACCGGCAAAACCAGACCTGCTCCAGAAATATGCGTCACACAAATGAGTCGCTCTGAAACCATGCTCAGACAACTGACACAGGGAATTTGTCCACAGCAGAAGGGAGTTAATTATGCAACTTCACCGTCCTGTACACACACACAGAGAGAGAGAGAGAGAGAGAGAGAGAGAGAGAGAGAGAGAGAGAGAGACCTTAATTAAAACCAGCATTTCTCCTCTCACAGACTGTCATAGTAGTAAGACGTGCATAGTTCCTATAGTCTGCTTTAGATAAGGCTGTTTAAGGAGGGAAATGCTTGAGGGGTAAAAACATATAGACACAAAGAGACAAGCACTAATTTTATTCATTTGGCTTTACAACTGCACAACCACTTTTATGGAACTGATTTCACAACCTAAAACTTCCACAGCTAGATCAGTAGCTAGCACTTGTGAGGGTGGTGGAGAAAAGTGATATAATTTATCACCTGCTTCGTTATCCTCCTGTGTGACAACTGGTTCATGCTACTCATTTTAACTCCATAGTCATTTTCTGTGTGAGGCAGATAAGATATTTCCATATGCTGTGAACACAATAGGACAGTACAGGGGTGGAGGTAAAAAAAAAAGTTTAATTTTAGTCATTTTACTCCATGCATTTATTTATTTTAATCCATACAATGCAATATTACTTAGAAAATTAGATGTTCAGATTTTGACATCCTGCTGGCTGTCATTTAATGGCACAGCAGAAAATCAATAGCAGAATTTATCAACAAACTGAAAAGATAAGCTATAAGTAATTGAAAACAGCATTTACAAAATCAGAAAAATATCACACACTCCTCCACAATACACAAATGTGTTTATTCATAAAAGAGAAAGGTCATGTGGCACAGAAGAGAATTTTATTTGTGTAACACTTTTAACAGAATTACATTGTCTTAAGGCAATATATAGGAATATAAAAATTCTGAATAAAAATTCCAAAGTTTAAAATTAAAATTTATATTTATCCCTAATGAGCAAGCCTGAGGCGATGGTGGCAAGAAAAAACGCTCAGAGACGACATGAGGAAGAAACGTTCAGAGGAACCAGACTCAATCCACATGTGGGTGACAGCAGAGTGTCACTGTTTTGTTCCATTTTCACAATTTTTCACAACAACGTTATTATCAGGGTCGAACGATCTGAACATAATCTCAATGCAAAGGCTGTTTTAAATGAAATAGCAGTAACAGCATGGATATGTTCCTGTACTAATCTCTAGCCAGTGCCAAAATAATGTGTCTACGTATCCAAACTCTTCACTTAATCTACCATTTATCATTTATTTTAAACTACTGTAGATATAAAATGATTCTTCAATACAGAGAATACAAATGAAACCATCATTGTTAGTTTATATGGTACATATCTGTAATATAAATATAATTTCTTCTCTTTCATAATCCATCAGTAAGTCTGTGTGTGCTTTTCCATGTATTATTTCCCAGCATGCTGACTTTGCTCTGTAAGCCTGACTGGGCTAATGTACTGAAAGAGGGACTCTTTTTTTCAATCTAC
>JAOTRN010000026.1:7872083-7879583 GCA_028566695.1 Bagroides melapterus | reverse complement strand
TTCAATGGGGTTGAGGAAGGGAGAGTATGGTCGGAGGTACTGGAGTGAAAATTGTGGATGATCGTGAAACCAGTTTTGGACAAGAGCAGATTGGTGGAAAGATACAGTGTCCCAGATGACAATATATCTCATCTGCTTGGCATCCATTAGTTGTTCTGCTATGACAATGTTGTGAAGTCTGTATAAAAATGTGATAATGTGGGCCGTGTTGTAAGGACCTGGCGTAACTTGACATGGCAGTGTAGGATCCCATTCTGTGTCATTGCAGCACACATTGTGATGTTGCCTCTATGTTGGCCCGGGACATTCAAAATAGCTCTATGGCCAATGATGTTTCTCCCTCTTCATCTAACTCTAGTCAGGTTAAACCCAACCAGCTATAAAAATAAATTCATGTGGGATTGGAGCACCATCAATTAGCAGAACTCTCTGAAAAAAAAGAAAGAACAAATAGAGAGCATGTAAAAAGTTTGGACAATACTGAAGTGGACATTACTTACCTCCACATTTTCATGCTGTAGGTTTTTTACTCTTTCAGAATTTCTTTCAAATGGCACTCGGTACAGTTGTTTCATCTGGATGTGATGTTTTTCTAAAGAATCACACCAGTGTTGTTAGAGAGACCTGATGGACATTATTGAAAACTTTGTGGTCATTCAGGATGTTTGTCTGAATTTCTCTGAGATGTATTGCATTATTGGCCAAAACCACGTTTATAATAGCTCTCTCTTGTTAGGGGCCTCTTCCTCCTCTATGTTCTTGACCCTCACTCCTATCTCTCTATCTATCTTTCTATCTATCTATCTATCTATCTATCTATCTATCTATCTATCTATCTATCTATCTTATCCATACCTGCTTATTCTGGGAATACCCGGGTCACAGGGATCAGCTGGGGCCTACACCTGCGAAGGCAGGGTACACCCAGGACAGGTTGCCAGTCCATCCCCTGGTTTCACAATCATCCACAATTTTCACTCCAATACCTCCCATACTCTCCCTTCCTCAACCCCACTGAAGAGTTTTTTCGGCATGGCGGTGGAAGGTTTATCCAGCCCTATGTCAGCATACCCCTCATTCAAGCCATAATGGAGGCCTGTGACCTAACTGATGCAATGCAGGACATTTTTAATAGTGACATCACTAGTTCACCAGGTTGTTTTTATGTATTGTACCTTATATGCCTTCACACTGTGTAGCAATAGAATCACAATAATATTTTTAATCTATTGGTTACACGAAAGGGAAATTACTCCACTGTTTTTTTTTAATCTAGTGAATCTTTTTCAACATTGCAGCTACTACATAAAACTAATAAACGCAACAAATCATTTCTCTGTGCAAATGAAAATTAAATCAGTTCTGGTAACATTATTTAGCAGAAGCTTTATGTAATTAGAAAGTGTCCTGTCCGATTATAGCCACTGGTCTAAGCATCTTTTTTCATCCAATGTGTTTCTCATTACACCTGTGTGACCCAGTGTAGCATCTGTCTGATATGTAGCATGTGGGGAGGGAGGACAGAGGTCTAGAGGCTGATAGAATACAGACATGCCTTCATGCTACTTGTCTCTCTCCTGTCTCTTCCTAGCATTCACAGGAAGTGGGGGTCTAAGGGGGAGGACAGGGTGGAACTGCTTCTTCCTGTCTTGCTCGGTTTTCTTTACATTGGATGCAGCCTTATGCCATCTGAGGCCAGAACTGTGTTTTATTTCTTAACCATGTCCAATCATGTTCAGCTGTCTAACATACATGCCTCAAATGCCAATTAAGAGACCAGAGGACTTACTTTCTCCATTTCAGAGAACTCTAACTCTTTGTAGTCTCACTTTTTTCTTTCTCTATGCACCTCTTATCATTCCATTTAAAAAGACCATGTGCTTAACACTGATAATCAAGTCACATTCCCTAGTGTAAATTTATTGTGAGAAGAGCATCATGGCCATACAACTTGGAGATCACATATTGACCTATAGCCACAGATATTCCTGAGCTAAGCAGAACCAGTATATAATGCATCTGTTATGTCTGTGTAATATGCATATTTTAGACTCACACAGACTTAAAAATGTGTTGTGATTGTGATGGGGCAGAGTGGTCTTTGATTGGGCTTTGTTTGAACAAAGTTTCCAAATGAACTGGGGCAAGCTGAACTAGACCTTTATCCATCACTCACTCTCATTCTGCTGTTCCCTGTAGAACTTAGCCAAACATGGGCACTGCAAAAACAAATCTGACTGCCAGAAAAGGTTACACTTCTAATTAAGGGTTTTCCACTATGTTCTTAATTCCAAGTCAACCGTCAGCTCAGCGTGATTGGTATAAATCTTTTTTTCTTTTTTTCCAGAAAAGGTTGTGTTAGAGGGTCAATGGTTTACCAGGGTGGGGATTTGCTTGTTCATTTAAAAGGCCATTGATTATATAATTTGGGTGAGCATGTCAGAGATATACACAGCTATAGTGTTGAGCAGGAGGGTGAGGTGGAGATGAATGCTTAGATCAAACTGAAGGAAACTGCATTACATTCTCACGGCCTGTGAGTCTGGTGCAGGTTCTGCCTCAACATCTGTACCTGTGATTGGCCCTCAATTACATGTGTAATGTATGTTTCAACACGTCTCGATCTGAGATCATATCTCTAACTAAGGTCAGGTCGACAGAAACCGGGGTTGGACTTGGCAGCTCGATCTGTCTGTAAGGCAATTAAGGAGTGTGTGAGCAGTAAGGCCACAGTCACCGAAGCAAAATAAACGGGAGGGAGAGGAAATGGTCAGCATTAGCAGGGGCCCCAATAAGAAGATGAAATGCAAAATGGTGGTGTGTAATTGATGTGTTCCTCCTCAAGAACCCTCTTTGCTGTTAACATGTGCAAGGGGGGCTAATTGTTGCCAGATAGTCCTGCATAGCTTGACAGATGTTGATTACTGTAAGTCTGTACAGTAAATAATTACAACTAATCATGCTAGCAAATAACTAATAACATAGAAAACATACAAGAAACTAAAAGGAATGTGAGTACATATCAAAGCAGTTATAATAAAGCATAAATGTTCATTATATGACCAAAAGTACGTAGACACCTAACCAGTCACACCCGTATGTCTGTGTTGAGCATGACATTGAAGATTTAGTCCCTTTGCTTTCATTCTGCTGGGAAGGCTTTCCACTAGGATTTGGAGTGTAAAAGAGATCATTCAGACATAAGAGCATTAGTGAGGTCAGGTACTGATCTGGGCCGAGGAGTCCTAGAGTCCGTGAGCATTCCAGTTTTTCCCAGAAGTGTTCAGTTGGGTTGAGGTAAAGTTTTGCCCCACCGGCCTTAGCAAGTCATGTCTTCATGGATCGTGCTTTGTGCACAGGGGCACTGTCATGCTGGAACAGGTTTGGGCCTCTTAGTTCTATTGAAAGGAAATCATACAGTTACAGCATACAAAGACATTTTATACAATTGTCAGCATTTTGGGAAAGACTCACATATGGCTGTGGTGGTCAGGTGGCCACAAACTGATGGCCATAAAGTGTATATAGTAAGCATGCAAGCATTTAAATACTTTTAGGGGCAACAAAATGAACAACTACCAACTGACCACAAAAACCAATTGGTGTGTTAAATGAACCTCATTATTACATGAACTCCAACACTCATCACACTGTGTGAACTTCAACACTTGTCACATCGTTACCATGTAGCCCCATGGACTGGAGTAACTTTACAGAGACCTGGGACCAGACCTCCAATAAGCAGGTCTCTGTAAAGTTACTCTGTAATGTCTATTCTGTGCAAAGCTATAAAAACCAATTTGGACCAATTTGGGATTGAATTGACTTGAACTGTTGAACTACAACACAGCCAAAATCCACAGCTCACAATCTTTTAGAGTGTGCACTTCACAGTTTATTGTTTATCTTACTCTAATCTACCCAATTCAAAGAATGATGAGTTTTCTAATTAGCTAATGAGTTGAATCAGGTGTGTTAAATTGTGGGGTGTTAAATTGTAGTCTGTGGTCTTTCCATACTGGAAATCTGACACTCCTAACTGGAGATCAAGACACTACACAAGATGTACTGTAGGTACTGAGATGTTTGATTAGATTTATAAAATATACTCTGTATTGAGGTTTGCTCTCACAGACCAGGATGCACAATTCCTGAGTTACCCTGAGCAAAAGACATGAATTTGATAAACTAAGATTTAAAGTGTGAGAATTAATATCCTGTTATTATACTGAATGCCTTACATCCGTATGGAGTTAACTGATTGTAAAGTGTTAGATATCAACACAGTGTTATTTGGCTTTTCATGAAATAGATAAACGATGCAAACTAAAGGTATAACAATACACTCGAGTGTGTTAAAGATTGTTAAAGAAACTCTATCATCATTATTTTAATAGAATAGAGCCAGAATAGTGAAGGGAAGAACTGTATTTGCTCAGTGTGTATTTGATTTATCAGTATGTATACAAGCAGAGTAGTCTACAGGTATGTATCCAACAAACACACATACCACAAATACCAGTTAAGGTGCCATGTGACTTGTATAAAGTGACTGCTGATGTTTGTTGATAGCAATTGTCCCAGTTTGCCGATTAATCCTGTATGAGCAAATACTGTCTCTATAAATATACACTCAACACCTATTCAGGTGTTTTATATATTGAACTAGAGTAAATAGCCTAATGCCTAATTATACACTTTGTTTGCTAAACTATCACAAATATATGTTTGTAAATGGAAAAATGTCTAAGACACAAGAACACTCAAACAGCAGCACAAAAAGTGGCATTGTGAATTATGTAGACATTAGTTAATCCATAACCCATAATTATTGCTATTGTTTTTTTTTATTTTTATTTGTATTTGTAATACACATATATTTTTTAAATAAATAAATAAATACAATAAATATTTATGTAATATTTATGTATTATGTGTGAGTGTGTGCTTTCAGCTCTCAAGACCAGTAGTGGTATATTTTCATATTTCAAGGTAGTGGTAAAAGTATTGAATCTTTACTGGTGTGACAATTATAGAGCAGGACAGAAATGGGTGAGAAAATGGAAGAAGAATACTGTAAGAATATAGAATATGAAAAGAAATCTGACAAATCCTTATTTAATTATTTATTATTGACATGGTGTTTCAAATCATGGGAACACTTAAATGAGATAAATAAAATATGTAAATCTCACATTTTAAAAATACCTTCCATTTTCAAACACCTTCAATTTTAGTAAATTTGGTTTACAATGATGATGATTTTCAACAAATAAGCTACTAAAGCACTGAAACAATCACACAGTCCAGCAGCCCATGTCTGCTTACCAGAAACCAATAATATGACACGATATAATACTGACATTTTTCCTCAAGCCAATAACTTACAGCTACTTCTAATTTATTTAACCTTTAATGGACTGCTGTCCATTTCCCTTCTTTTATTCCCCAGAGTGGCCTCTCAGTCACCAGACTGCAGATTCTCAGAGTGACGACAGGAAATGTAGACATTGACAGCTGATGTATTATAGTCTACAACAGTAAGCTAATGAGGACTATGAGGAAACTGACTGAACAAAAGAAATGAGTTCCACTGAGGGAACCATAATCTCACTTAGATCTGATATTTGTCAATCAGTAATGATTTTACTGGTTTTTGACTGTTTAAATTAAGATTTTAATGAGGTTAAAGAATATTGGGAGGAACAGATCTATAAGCAAATCAGATAGATCTATAAGTGCTCTTATAGGAAAATAATCAACAGTGTTGTTGATGTGATGTGGACCAATGCTAGAATTACTTGAAATGTTTTATTCCTCTTATAGCAGAGCAAGTTGCCAATGCTTAATTTTTTTTTTAAAGAAACATATCCTACTTATTTTTACATTCACTTTATTGTTACATTTAATGTTGCTATATGATCTTATCAACAGCACTGATGAAGATTCTTTCAAATATAAAGAATATATAGTTAGATTCTCTACATATATAGAATCATCTCATGATGATAAAGCATTGAATGCAGTCTTCAGATAGTGGTCAAGTTGTGCTTAGGAGTTTAGAGAACAAGTTGGTTTTTGCTTTGTTCCCCCCCAGAATTTGATTGTAAATCATAGCTGGATATGGTTAATTCATATTCACAGTCTACATGGAAATATTAGCTCAGGGTATGTTAATGCTCTGGGTACTAATGCACTGAACAGCGGGTTGTGATTTCAAATATAAGACTTGCTACTGTTCAGCCCATTAGCAAGACCCTCAACCTTCAGCTGCTTCAGTCATGCCGTGCAATTCCTCTCGTCTAGAAAGAAAGCATACCTTTCACATGCGATTATACAAATGATATGTGATCATGTGCATTTTACCCATTTAAAAAAGCAACATTAACAATTAAGATATGCAAACAAATTAGACATAAAAATCACAGACAGTGGAAAACAAAACAAAAAACCCACTGCATGTAAAACGTACATAAAAATGAGAATTCAGATGTGGAAAATAAAAGAAATACATGCACTATGTGTGAATAATAAAATATAAAATTTTATTTTATTTAATTTAATAAGTTAAAAAAATCGAAATTTTCTTTGTGCATAATGTGTAGTTTATATGTCTTCTCTGTAATAATACACACAAAAAAAAATTAAAAGCAAAGCACAGAATAATTCTCTGTGTATAGCATTTACACTGAAATAAATATTACACATCACAGAAAGTCATATAATCATTCCCAGAAAGGTCCGTTCTGTGGACATGTGCCTAGTGCCATGTTAAACTAAATCTGGTGATTTTGCTATTATGTTCGCTAAGCTATATCTCAGAATTAATCTTATCTGGTCTAGATCAAAAGCAGGGAGCTGATTTTTTTCTAAACATGAGTAACTGATTATCACAGTTATTAATGTCTAAATTCATATTCCTTCTCATCCATCAGCTGCATTGCAGAGGAGATTTAAAGACACCACTGTACTGTATCGTGTTCGCATGTTTGGGGGACAACACTACCTAATCATAGTGAATTTGGTGCAGAGAACAATAATCTGTTATAACAGTCTAGCTTACTGCATCCTCCCAGAAATAAGGAATGGGTTGTTGTTGTTTTTTTTCAAACAAACAAAAAAAAAATATTCAACTAATTTTTTAAATCCTGCCCACTAATCCCCATGGTCGTACCTATGCATTACAGATACATGATGTACATTAGTCAATTAATAGTGTGTTAAATGACAGCAGTTTCAGTTTATTGATCTACTCAGGGGATTCATGTGTTCTCTTCACACTATTCCACATATGGAGAATCATGAGCTCATGAGACATTAAAGGATACAAAGAGGACATGGTGATAGTTGTTATTTCCAAAAGCCAAAAATGGTTTATTAAATATTTCATATCTAATATTTAATATCTGCTTTTCTTCTATATTTATTGCAATCAGTCATTTATTAGCATGCAATATATGTAATGTATGCAGTAAGTAATATGTGTAAGTATATATAAAT
>JAOTRN010000026.1:7818756-7838360 GCA_028566695.1 Bagroides melapterus | reverse complement strand
ATGGATGGATGGATGGATGGATGGATGGATGGATGGATAGATAGATAGATAGATAGATAGATAGATAGATAGATAGAATAACTGTAATATAATTGGGAATATAAATGTGTTCAGTGTTAATGTAAACTTTTGAAAATACATTTTTATGTTTCATTCAATAATAAATCAAGTGCACCATTTTATTATGGGTTTTAATATTTTATTATAAAAATGTGACCCAAATTCTGACCCAAATAGATTCTTGGGGCAGTTATTCAGTGTAATAAAAGTCTCAAAGTTATTAATGTGCTGCAAAATTGCAACTACAACTATCTTAAAGCAACCTATATGAACCTATATGGTTTCTGAAATGTCAGTTGTGAAGACAGAGACCTTGACGGAATGTTGTGTGGGATGTGCTGTCATCTTTTCTTTTAATCAAAAAGATATAAAATATACATAAGGTCAAGAAAGTCCACCTCAGAGAAAGGCAGTATATAAACAAAGCCAAGCTTTCCTGTAAAACTGAGTTCAGGTCTCAAATAGCAGAAAGAGAGAAAGCAAGAGGGAAAGATTGAGACACACTGAGCCAGAGACTTGGGGGGAGAAAAAAGTGAGAGCAGATCAAAGAAAATAACATGAGGGAGGATATGAGCTCTTAGAGGAGTAATATAGCAGAGATACCATCTGTTTTCATGCAGCAGGAAAAGGACAACAGAAACGGCCTTTTAGCCTGGGATAACAGCGCCCACAAATGCCTTATTAAGGAAGACCCAATTTAATATGAGATTGGCCAACATTAAAGGAAGCCTCTGGAGAAGACCCCCTCGATATTATGAGACATAACCTTTATATGACAAATACATTTGAAGATTATTTCTTGAAAGTGCCTTCAGTGTAATTTTTCCTCCGGTATTTTCAATTTTAAAGGTAGAACTGTGATTTTGAAACAAGCGCGCACGCACATACACACACACACACACACACACACACACACACAGAGAGAGAGAGAGAAAGAGAGCGAGAGAGACAGAAAAGAGATCTATATGCCAAATTCATTACTAACAGTAAGTAAACACGGCTTCTAGAAAAGAATTCCTTATCATTATCATGGGCTCTGAAGAGTTAACACACTACTTTGTGATATATGTATATTAGAATCTGTTCAGCAATATGCTGTTTCTTTCATATAGCACTTTGCAAAAGTTTTCAAACTCGTATAAAGTCATCAGATTAATCTGGATTACAAAGACCCTTATACAGTGTTGACAAATACCCCGCCTGTATTTTTATTGCAAACCACTATGGGGACAGATCAATTACCAGGTCAAGACACCGAACTTCTGAATCACTGTGGTTTCTGTTTTCTTTATAAATATAAATCACCCATTTAAACTACTGGAATAAAGCAGATTAATAACCACAAATAATGTTCTTTCTGATTTTGCTTTTTTAATAATGACTTCATATTCTTTCATCAGCAAATCATCCCCTGTGACTAGGACAGATATGTGGATTTGAATTTTAATCAGATCCCTGTACGTAATCATTGGACAGTTCATGCATCTTAGAAGATTTAGAGTTCTCTTATTCACCATGCAACAGGCCTTATTGCATCCTGACTGACCTGTTTCAGAAGCCATTGCATTTCCCTCCCCATTTGATGTTTTATTTATCAGGGCCATGTTTTCTGCTGCATGGCCATTACAAGAATATGTACCTTTCTGAATAATCAATAAATATTCATTTCATTATTTAGTATCTCATATGATAGGAGAGCAGAAAAAGGTAACATTTTCCACAAATCCATCGCTGTTGATAAATCAGTTCGCTTTTAAAGTTAGGTGGGAAAAGTGCTGTGTGCATGTAAACAGCTCTGTGCATTGCTGAATACTATTAGTAGGCCATAAATATGGTACAGGTGTCTCTCTGGGACTATGATTCATTGAACAGGCTGGCCAAGAAAGAACAGTAAATTCACCAATATTAATTAACCCCCTTGCTTTCTGGGCATTTCAAAGCCTGTATCTCAGTGACCCTGTAAACATAGTGCAGACGAGGTTGTCCATGGCAGGGCACAAAGAGTGACGGGTCTCATTCAAAGGAATGAGTTATTAAGAGTATTTTTTGGATAGATGGAAAAATTGTAGCCAGGCTATTTAGTGTCATAAAGCTGGGCCGTAGTGGCAGACGGGCTCAGCGGGACAGGAGGCAATACCACTCCAATCAAATCTGAGATGGATGAGGGATGGGGCTGTCCACTCTGAATTTTTATATTGGGAAAGGAGCTGGGAGGGAATAATGCCATCCATGAGTGAATTAACCTCTCGCCAAGGATGGAGCAGACTCCTGTCATCTACCGTGAATGTAAGGGGGAATGAATGACCAGAGAGAGAGACCTCCTGCCTTATACTAAAGATTGGTCACTATTAGTAGATCTGGCCTTAGTTATGGCAGCATTCAGTCAGTAAAATCTGCAACAGCAGACACTGTATTCTATATATTTCTCTACATGTCTTTTGAAAAGGGATTAAAAGAGCATGAGCATCCACATTAAGGACTGGACAAACAGGTTTCACAGAGCGCATTTCATTTTTAAACAAATATCGTAAGGAGTAAAAACTTGTGAGGGATATCTTTAACTAGCAGAAATAATACAATGGAATCATCTGAGGAAATAAACAAGGTATGAAATAAGGATGACTATAGAGTTTCAAGTTTGTAAAAAAAAATTGTAACTTAAGGTTGTTTAAGATCTTATGAAACTATCATAATTGTCAGTGTTTAGCCCCGATTTCGGGTATGGTGTTAGCTTCTGCGATGTGCTGAATATTAGTAACAAGACATAAATAGGGTTCGTTAAGCGAACTTTGAGTATAAAAATATATATCAATATATATAAAACCTTGTGCTCTTTTTAATACGACCCGTAGCAATGCAGCGAAAGCGCGGTACGTCAAAGGTCTGAATTCCGCCTTCACAGGAAGTTGTTGGATTTCACCTGCGCCTGCGCATAGCGCTGCCGGGACACGGCTGTAGCAGGAAGAGTAGCTCGTTTAGCGCAAAGTCCGTATTAAGGTCCTATGACAACAGCTTCGAAAACGTAAAATAACATTGCATTGTTGTAGAATGAATGGAGACGATTAGCGTTGTCGTTGATGACCAAACCGGTCTCTGTCTTAAGCTTTGAAGATAGATAGCGATAGAGCTAACCTGCTGCTTTCTACCACGGAAGTTTTGTGTAGCCTTGTAGCCAGTTAGCTTTGAGCTTTCTTCACTGGTTCTGCTGAATGTCTCTCTTTCCTTATGATGAGGTGGCACGCATGTCAGTTTTGCGTAATGTCATGGAGCTAGCTGTCTCTGCTGCATTCTGGTAAATGAATAGCATAATGAGGTTTGGGCATTGTAGTTAGTGGTCATGGCTGGTTTTCCAGCTTGTCTACAGGCCACTTGATAGTCTGAGGGCAGAGGCGCATTTCGGTCCTCTGATGCTTTCTACGATTCGACACGAACTTGCCTACTGTTTTTAGTTCAGGTAAGATGCAATCCAGCCAGCCAGAGAGACTGATGTCTGAGTACTCGAGTTCAATGGAATTCGAAATAAATTAATTTGAATATTTCAATTCAAAATAATTGATTTAGTACAGGTGTGACATTTGACTTCATATGTCACAGTTTTTGAGTGAATACCGGTAATAGATTTGAGTACCCCAATTTTTTTTGTTTAGTGTTATAGTATATCAGTAATAGTAACTATTCACATGGAAATCCGGATTGATTCCTTATTTATTTTAATCCTTGTGCATTACTAAAATCAGCTGAACCTGAATAATCAGATTAAGAAAAGTAAAAGATTTATGGTAGTGTATTGCACATGGACTGTGGTTCTTGAATCCACATTTTATATACTGTACATTTATTATAAATCATTGTTCATACAGTGTGAATATATCTCATATTTTAGCTATTATTCAGATTATTAAATTTTGCCCATATCCCAAATGACCCCAAAACAATAATGGTGTCCTTTGTATATTAAGGACATGTCATGATGTTGATGATATCATTTGTAAATCCACAGGAGGCTACAGACACAATGAGTTCCAAATTCAGCTTAATCAACTATAACTCCCGAAAGCACATCTCCATCTCGATTCCCTCCTCCACAGAGGCGATGTCCCCTCACATCAAATCCATAGAGGAGCTCAGAGTGCTTGGGGTGAACCTGAGCAGTTTCAGCACTCCCACGCAGTTCTTCATCTGCGTGACCGGAGTGTTTCTCTTTTACCTCATCTATGGCTACCTTCAGGTACGAATGTCTGTTCTCCAACCATCACTGACATTAATTTGTTTTTTTCTGTTATGAATTTATAATTTTTGGAGCATGTCTCTTACCTGAAAGGTTTTGCCACAGTTAATTTCTGTGACAGTATGGATGCATATAATCATATGCTGATCGACTCAACACAGATTTCGGATGTGAGCACAGGATAAACATGACTCATACAAATCTAGCTGACTGATGTTCTGCATAACTTTTCAAACAGAAGCTTGCAATATCCAAACTGAGATTATCATTTATCATAGCATGTATAGAGCAAGTTCTAATTGTGTGTAAAAACTGCCAGTGCATGTGCAAAACACTTGCATGTTGATCAAAGATTGTGTACAGCCACACAGTTACCTCGCCTTATATGGTAAAGAACTTTATGGGTTTAAGTGTGCAAGTACCAATTTATAAAACCTTTAATAATGTAAAAATTCTTTATTTCATCCCTGAACTCTTTGTCCTATTCCTCAAACCACTCCTGAACAATTTTTGCAGTCTTTGTGCATTTCCTGCTGAAAGAAGCCACTGCCATTAGGGAGTACTGCTGTCATCAACTTGGTCTACAGGAGTGATTATGTAGGTGGTACATGTCAAATTAACATCCACATGAAATCCAGTACCCAAGCAGAATATTACCCAGAGAATCAGTCTGCATCTGCCAGCTTGCCTACTTCACATCTTATAGGTACCATCTCTTTCCCAGGTATGCAATGCACAGGTATCCTGCCATCCACATGATATAAAAGAAAACATGATTCATCAGAGAAAGTTATTTTCTTCTGTTGCTCCATGGTCCAGTTCTGATGTTCACATGTCCACTGTAGACACTTTTGGCCATGGACTTGGGTCAGCATTGGCATCCTGGTCTGAGGCAAGCCAGTCAGAGTCAGCTTTGTGAATTCTGCTATATGTACAGGATATGCAGAGGATTGAAATTGCATTTAAATAAATAAATAAACAAAAAAGCTGCAGCGCAGTGTGTGCTAACAGAGTTCTATCCTAGACAACATTAACATTTTCAGCAGTTTGTGCTACAGTAGTTCTTTATTGGGATTAGATGCATCAGTGATCCTTGGGTGCCCATGAGCCTGTCACCAGTTCACTGGTTCTCTTTCCTTTTTCTCGGTGTCGTTTTGGAGATGATCTGAGCCAGTTGTCATCCAGCCTTCACAATTTGGCACAATTGTCTATTTTTCCTGCTTCCAATGTTTCAACATTTTGGGAACTGACTTTTCACTTACTGAATATATCCCACACAATGTCACCTGGACTTTTTCCAGTTTTTAGCAGTGTCCATTTTGCTGAGCCTGTGCCCACTAGCCTCAACTTGTTCTTGGCTGACAGGATTGGAAACAGATGTGGTCTTCGGCTGTTGTAGCCCACATGCCTCAAGGTTTTATGCGTTGTGTGTTCTCAGATGCTTTCCTTCTCACCACAGTTGGTTGTTCATGTTACCCTAGCCATCCAGTCAGCTCAAACCTATCTAACCATTCTCCTGTGATCTCTCTCATTAACAAGGCATTTCTGCCTCCAAAATTGGAACACACTGGATGTTTTTTTGTTAATTTTTGCATATCTAATTTGAAAAACACCAGGGGATGAAAGTTTTTGAAATACTCAAACCTCCATCTCTGGCAACAACTGCTGCGTATTCAAAGTCACTATAGTCACATAGATTTTTATCTTCAAATACTATTTCTTTTCCTGTTTCAGGAGTTGATTTTCTCCGTAGAGGGTTTCAAACCTTTTGGCTGGTACCTTACCCTGGTCCAGTTTGGGTTCTATTCCATATTTGGCCTGGTAGAGCTGCAGCTTACTCAGGACAAGAGGAGAAGGTGGGAAATGCAAATGTAACGTGAATGAAAGAAGAAATGCTCCTCACATACATAAATATTTATACAAATAAACACCCAAACAGTTTATAGAACTATAGAGAGATAGAGAATACTCCTTTTTTTGGTTCTGGTCTGTTAGATTTGAATTAAATTAGCAGTATAATCTGACAGAAAAGTAAGAGTATTGTTAACATATAACTAGGCATTTAGGTAAAATGTAGTTCAGCAATAAGTGTAACTGATATTTGGAGCTCTAGCATGTCCTTGATGTCCATGTCAATTCTGACAGTGCAGCGGCTAGCTGAAAAATATAAAAAGAATTATTCACAAGAAAAAAAATTCTATTCCAGTTGAAATGTTTCTGTTTATTTTATTGTCCTCAAGCACATATTGGACAATGTTTAATTGCACCTTATGGGTTACAGTGTGTCTGCCATTAAGTCTTGTTTCATTAAGTGTTCTAATATAGATAAGACATGTTATAAAAGGCATGTTATTTATTGTAAATTTGTAAAATTGAATATTTGATGTGCTTATTTATTTGATTCTCTATTGTAATAATAATATACATAATTACTGTTAATAGAGTAATCAATAAAACCAACATCTGTGGCATTACTGTGTCTGAAAAAAGCAGTTAACAGTGACAGATAAGAGAGCTCACAATATCAGTTATATAAAGCTTGAAGATCGGGATCGGTATAAACCTGTTACGATGAAAAAATCGTTAGCTGGTATTGTCTGGGGAAACATTCCTACATGTGGTCAAAGAAACAGCAGTTAAAAGAGACTGATAAGTTTTCTGTTTTCTCTTGCTGAACATATAACTCATTGATTTGTTCTGTAATATGGTCAGAAGCTAGTAAATGATAGATATTATCTGATTTTATTTTACATTTTTAACCCAGTTGAGAAGTTTTCATTTGTGAACACATGATAGCTGAGGACACATGATAATTTTTGGTCCAGTATGTAAGCTCACACCTGAGCAATTTTACAAGTTGATTATACAGAAAATTCCTGTATGTACTGTGATAAAAGAAAAAATGGTGCCAATGTATCAAACCATTTTGTTTTCCTCTCAACCACTTTTTCAGGATCCCAGGGAAGACATACATGATCATAGCATTTCTAACAGTCGGGACGATGGGCCTCTCCAACACGTCACTGGGATACTTGAACTACCCGACACAAGTGATCTTCAAATGCTGTAAACTCATTCCAGTTATGATTGGTGGAGTTTTCATACAAGGTAAATGACAGCGAAGGTCTATAAGTGAAATATCAGCTGCTGCACTCTGTGTCCTTGTAGTAACTATTATCATGGTCATGATTCTTGTTATTTCAATGATCATTCCAAGAAATGAAATATCGTCTGACAAACAGGATATAGATACAGTAAATGTTGTGTGGTGTTGTACTACAATGTTATTCTGTATCTCCAGTATTCTATTTTAGCTATATTAGAAAAATCCCTGTAGAATACTTCTGTTCATTATGAGGAAAAGGTGGCTACCTGATTAACTAATTGGTCAAATCAAAAAAAAAAAAAACAAGTTATTTATAGACTTAGAATTTTTTCTACAGTACAAGAACAGAGTTCCAGAGAGGAACAAAAGAAAAAAAAAATGATTGAAGTAGTGGCAGAAATACAGCCTCTTTATTCTCCCATCTTTTTATGGTTTTCCTTTTCTCCGAACATCCCAGCATTGCAGCATGGTTCTCCCCTGAGTCTTGCGTATTGCTTCTGCATTGAATGTTAGATGCTGGTCCATCAAAGCTAAGCAGACTAAAAGTATTACAGACTACCCTGCTGTGTCACCTTGTCTTCCCACAGCAAAAAATAGCTTGAGAAGACTCAATTCTTTCTCTCCTCACCTCTCCCTCTTCTTTTCCTGGATGAAAAGGTCATCAAGGAAAGGAAGAAAGTCATTTTTTTCCTCTCACTCTTTTTCTGTCCATCTCTTTCTCTCACTCTCTTGTTCTTGCACTGATTAAGGAATCCTTTCTCCATTGCTGAACTTGTTCAAAGATGCAACCTGCAGCTAGTGTCACGGTGTGCTTCTGAGCTGAAGGAATTATTTTTTTACTCTCTGCTTAATGCTTTTTACCCAACTTCAGCACAAAAGATTTACAGGAGCATCAGTAGCTGCTTATTTATGGTTCAGCAGAGACTAATGTCCATGGCTAATAGGAGCATTTAAAGGCCTTTACAGAATAAACAGTGTTGACAAATGGTTGATTTCCCAGCAAAAATTGTTGATCATTACTTTTTGTTTCTCTTAGGCCTCAAAGTACCAGAGGGTCTGGGTTTAATATTTGTGGCCTGTTCAAATAACATTTCTCTTTTACAATGATGGTGTTTGTTGCAGGGAAACGGTATAATTTAGCAGATGTGATAGCAGCTCTGTGCATGAGTCTTGGCCTCGTCTGGTTTACGCTGGCTGACAGCAAAGTTGCCCCAAACTTCAATGTAACAGGTAGAGTGCTGATCATCTATTTTATTTGTTATTTATTTAGAAATTGACCATTTAATCATTAGGGGATCGTACAAGGACAGGGATTTGTGAACTGATTCATAATCTAAATTGCTCACAATTAATCATATTTTTAGAATTATGATCTTATTTTTTATTCAGTTATTTATCTATTTGAAGGATTGCCAGTCTAAAATGTACAACTGATAAAGCTTTTTATTAGTTTCATACAAACATTAATTTGTATGAAATGAAGTAATGTGCAATCAAATGATTGTATGAGTGATCATGATAATTACTCACTAAGTGGAATCATGATTATAATCATGCAGCAGTTTGTAAAGCTTTTTTGTGATATGTCTGCTTTTCACAGGCGTTATCCTTATTTCCTTGGCACTTTGTGCTGATGCTGCTATTGGAAATGTGCAAGAAAAAGCCATGAAGCTACACAATGGATCAAACTCAGAAATGGTAAAGTTACCCCAGTAGAGAATGATCACAAAGCATAGTACATTGTCATGTATCTAATAATATAATAGTAAACTCTAATCTTTGTCTAAAACTTTAATCTGTGTGTGTCTGTTGAAGGTGTTGTATTCCTATTCTATTGGGTTTGTGTACATTCTACTGGGACTTCTGTGTATGGGAGGGCTTGGACCTGCTGTGGCCTTCTGTTCTCAGGTTTGTGTTTTCTCAGAACATATTGCACTAATACAAGCCACAAAACCAACGGTTTTAAATACTTTATTCCAAATTTGTAAGTTCATAATAAAATTTCCAATTTTAGCCCAGCTAACTTATACATATTTGTTTGGTGGCCTGGAAAGTTTCTACTATTTTGCATAGTTTTGAAAACTACAGGATGACCTGCAATATGGTTCTCTTTTGCATGTACCTCAAACATAGTTGTTAAAGTATTTAAAAGCTGCTTACCTCTAAAAGTGATAGTTCCATTGCGACTACATGGAAAGACACCAAAAATGTCTAAAAGTAACTTTAAGTAATGCATTTAATTTGCATAACATTTATTCTACATAAAACCTTTATACAAATCTTTATACAAACTTTTATTTGTAGCATACAGACTGACATACTATTTATTTCTGAACATCCATCAATCATTGCATTTTTAATAAAAAAAAAAAATCATTCATTCATTCAATAATAATTATTTCAAAAAACAAACACATGTTAATGGCATTGAAGAAATTCTGAATGTAAGTCAGGCCGCTGCTAAATTCAAGCAAAATATCTGATTAAAAACAGGTACTGCTCACCAGCTGGTTTATCTCATCCTTATGGTCAGCACAGTGGTGATGTAGGTTAGCTTCATAATGGCAGGACAGGGAGAAAGGTCACAGTTAAGGGATGGATGAATGCAGCCATATATGGAGGTCCTTGAAGAACATGTTCCAAAGTGTACACAACTTCAGACCAGGACAAAGGTTCACATCTCAGCACAACACACTACAGAATACAGCCACGAGGAGAACACAGGAGTGACTTCAGGATAAGTCTCTGAGTGACTCAGTCAAAACGTCAACCCTGTAGAACATCTCTGAAGACAGCTGTGTTATGGCAGTACATGGCTACTAACCAACATGACATTCTAAAGGTTCAGTATGCTCTAAGCTCACTATATTTATCCTAAAATATAGGTATCAACGTATGTTCTAGAAACAATTTCAGTCAAAAACAGATGTTTCTTTAGAATTTAGCTGCAGTAACATCTCATCTCTCCAGACCACCATTCAAACCCACAAATGTACATGTACTGTACTGGCCAGAATTCAAATAAAACTTGTATCTGTAATGAAGGCTTGAGTGAAATCCATATGATTTTTGTTTTGTGTCTGTCTTTTTTTTTTTTTTCGTTATTTCACCTAGCATCCCGTGATCACATATGGCTATGCATTCTTCTTTTCTTTGACGGGTTACTTTGGCATCTCCTTTGTTTTGGCATTGATAAAGCTATTTGGAGCTCTAGTTGCAGTCACAGGTGAGACATGCCAGTTAATTTTATAAAAAATACAATACATTTTATTAAATATATTCTTTTAATGAAGTGATTTTGTTTGTTTGTTTGTCTGTTTAGTGACTACAGGAAGAAAGGCAATGACGATTGTATTGTCTTTTTTGTTCTTCTCAAAGCCTTTCACTTTTCAGTAAGTATGTATTCTGCAGCAAAAGTGATATATGATCATAAAGGCAATGTAAACTGAGTAGAATGTCTGTGTCTATATAGATGCAATTCACTGACAAACTGGTGAAAATTTTAATAAATTAAATGAGCACAAGACTTTTAGATTTAAATGAACATTTAATATGTTGGGTTACACAGCTGTATCATTGTCAGATTTAGTACATGGACAGTGTATGTTAGTAGATACTTATCATAAAAAAACAAGTGCTTCTTCCTTTTCTGAACATGATATGTGTTGATCAGCCATACGATTAAAACCAACTGCCACTAAAATAACCTAGAGTCAAATTCAAATTTATTTTTATAGCGCTTGTAACAATTCATATTGTCTCAAAGCAGAAGTTTAGAAGCAGAATGAGAAAGGTGAAAAAAAAATTAAGATATTATTTATCAATATATCTATTATAACAACTATTCCTTATGAGTAATCCGGTGGTGACAGTGTCAAGAAAAAACACTCCCTAAAATGATATGAGGAAAAAACCTTGAGAGGAACCAGACACAGAAGGAAACCTCATCCTCATTTGGCTGACACTGGAGAGTAAATATTGTCGTTCTACAACAGTTTATAGCTCCTGAGGAACTAACGAGGCAGTGAAGTTTGTGAGTTTTACCACAGACCCAACACTAATTCCTTCCTGTCTAAGTCTTCACATGATCACTGATGAAAACCCAACCGTACAGCTGACTGACGCAACGGTGGTTCAAAGAAGGCATGACAGTCTCCGAGCAGCCTCATCCACACCAATCCCATGAGTCACTGGCTGACCATGAGCTGACTAGACGAGACTCCAACCAGGAGTAGTGTAAGGGTTGACGAAGTAGGTCCAGAAGACTCCACAAGGCTTAGGTGTGTTGTGGTATCTGACACCAAGACCTTAGCAGCAGTCCCTTGTATCAGATTGAGAACTGGAAATGTGAAGGTCACCTTTAACTTTGGCATGTTCCTCAAACTATTCTTGAAGAAAATTTTGAATTGTGACTCATTATCCTGTTTAAAGTGGCCCAGAATACTGGGGTGTACTTGGTCAGCAGCAGTGTTTAGGTAGGTGATGCATGTCAAAGTAACATCTACATGAAAGCCAGAACCCCAAGCTTTCCCAGTAGAATATTACCCAGAACATCAAGCTAGCTTGGCTTTTTCCCATAGTGCATCCTAAGACCATCTTTTCCTCCGGTAAGTTATACACTGACACCAGCTGTCCGCGTAATGTAAAATATAATTCACATTAGACCATCTTCTTTGATTGCTCCATGGCATAGTTCTGATGCTCATGTGCCCATTGTATGCCCTTTTGCCATTGGATGGGGTCAGCGTAGGCCCTCTGACTGGTCTGATGCTACACAGCCCTATATGCCACAAGCTGCAGTGCACTGTGTGTTTGGACACTTTTCAGTCATAGCCACCATTAACTTTTTCAGCAGTTTTTTCTGCTGCAGCAGCTCCTCTATGGAATTGGAACAGACTGATTGGCCTTTAAGTGTACTAGTAAGCCTTGGTCTCCCATGACCCTATGTCAAATCACTCAGATCTTTACCATCCTCACCTGCTTCCAACACATCAACTTTGAGAACGTACTACTCACCTGCTGCCTAATATATTCCATCCTTTGACGGTTGCCAATGAAATGAGATAATGTTATTCACTTCACTTCACCTTCAGTGGTTTTAAATATTATGGCTTGTGGCTGTACATCATGGTGGACAAATGAGTAGCCCAGGAAAAAATAGATGTGTGATATCCATTTTTTCCTAATACTTGCCTGTTCCTCTGGACTTTATTAAGATTGTTTTGATGTTTTTTGTGATTGGTTTTATTATTTGATCTGTAGTGTTCATTATTATTCTATATCATATCATATATCAGTCTTACTTTTTTTTTTTGTTCAGGTATGTGTGGGGAGGCCTTCTGGTGGTCCTTGGCATCTTCCTTAATGTCTACAGCAAAAACAAGGACAAAATGAAGCTTCCTTCCCTGGAAGTGTTATGGAAACGAGTGCTCCATAGCAGGAAAAGTCGACTGCTCTCTCAGACCGTGTAAATTATTGACCTCTGACCAAATTTTATAGGCTTTTAAGTCACACCAGACTCTCACACATTTAAAAAGGACATCATGACATGAAGGCTGGAGTGTTTGGCCAGATTTTGGACTGAGTTCTAAACTGACCAGAAAGGACTCAAACTGCAGCAGCAGACTTGTTACTAATCATGTGCAAACTGGGTTTAAATGGGAAGGAATACTTATGATAATCTGTTTTTCACCGGCATGTGCCACTAATTTATGGCATCTTTGCAAACGTGTCATTTCTATTCTTTTTTAATTTTTGTTCTTTTTTAATCTGTGATTGGACAAGGGAAATGCAAATAGCATTACTGTTTCTTTAAAAGGCTGATGTTTTGGAGTGTATGTCAGCTGCCATATTTGCTATCCATTTGTTTGGTGAAAGGGTAGCTCTTTTTACATTAAAAACAAACAGAGAAGTTTATTCAAGCAGTTTGAAGCATTTTCCTAAATGTGTGTAGCTTGCCAAGTATCTCTTATCCGCCGGCTGCAGCTCAGAGAGTTGAAAGGCTGCCAAGCAGCTTCTCAGATGTTTACCCCTCTGATAGCCCAGGGCTTGTTTGATTAGGAGTCCTGGAATAAGATAGCACTTAAAAGAAAACCAACATTGTTCATAGGGTTTGGCTTTAGACCTAATTTGTGTGTGTGTGTGTGTGTGTGTGTTAAAGGACTGTTAGATGAATGATTGTTGTAAGCGGTACCACTCTTATGTTATCACAGCCAGCAAATTATACAGATCACCATTACTAGCTTAACTGATCAATTAAATGTGTCAAATCACTGCATTTTAAAGTCTTATTCAAAAAATAATTTGTGATACAAATGTTTAAAAAAAGCCAGTGCTCTTAACTCAAGGAAGTCCCAGGAAGTTGGGTTAGGGCATATATCTTATTCCTGAAGAAACATGATCAGTGTGAATTAAAAAGAGTGAGAGTGATTATACTGGATTTCATACATTGAAAAAGGTTCACACCAGATGTTTGCATCTATATTGACAACTTATAGAGGAACAGAGATTGTAACTCGATTTGTAAACCAGCACAGAAAATTAAGTATTCATTTCTAGATGAAATGACAAAAAAAAAAATTCAGTGGAGACCGTCTGTTTCCTCTGCTGTTGTCAGTAATCAGAGTCTCTTTAGGGAATATGTTACTGTTAAAAACAACTGTTTAAAATGTCATTGTGTCCTTCAACCAGTGAGTGTACAAGTGTCTCCGCGGCTAAAGGAGTTAAACAGCACACTGTAGGGGGCAGATCTTATTCTTATCTGTTTGTGTGTTGTGTGTTAACAGCTCTGTAAGTGGTCTAATGAAAATCGAGGAAATCAAGGTGGAAGATAAACACTGGCTAATTAGGATTTTAGGATTTCTTCATGCTGGCAGGCCATTTTCCATAAAGCACTGGTTAAAAACTCACCAATCAAGCAGCTTTCTCTGTCTATATTACTAGTAAGACCTTTTTAATGCACATATTTTCAATAGGTAGACTATATTAGTTTTATGTTAAACACTTGTGAAATAAGTCAATCGAAAGTGCAGTTGTTCCAGCTTACTGTTTTACACCATATTCACAAAATATTCATAAACACCACAAAAGACATATGATTCCTCTTCATAGCTTTTATTGCATTTTAGCTGCCTGAAAATAACAGCACTGCCAGGCCTTTGTCTCAAAAGTGAAATGTTCACAGTTATGAAGGAGGTGTTATCTATCATTCTGAATACTTTATTTCAAATCATAAGCCTTTTAAATGCAACCAATTTGTCTCAAGGTACAGAAATAAAGGCCTTGTTATTACCCACGTATCTGAAAGGTCCATTTGGATGGTGTGAGGTCTGAAAGCCCCAGTTGACTGCTGCCCAACGCAACCAATTTGTCTTAGTGTCTGGAGAAGAATGGTACCAACACGAATAATGAAGGTTTAAACCCATTCAAAGTGCAGAGTGTTTCATCTATCAACCAACACGTTTGCACTTTCCATCCCAGACACTCAGCATATGCCAAACATGTGCTACTCAGCTACAAGGACTTCGGGAAGGTTCAGCAATTGTGTTGGCATGGAAGATTATCCATTTTCCCAGTGCTATACCCACAAGGCTTGTTAATGATTCTGATTGGGACCGAGATGCTTAGTATCAGGTAACCAGAATAGCTCAAACTGTCCTCTATGAACACTTTTTAAAATGTTAGCTCTAAAGGTTTTAACAATGTTAACAGCACATTTACTGAGAAGATGCATTTGTCCTTGGTGTAATGCATCCAGAATTCATTTAATGCCCTCTCTGCCTTCAGTGTAGTTCTCTCTCTCTCACTCCCTCACTTTCTCCCACATACAGTATAGACAAACACCTCGAGCCTTGGTGAGGCTCTTATTAATGTCAGGTGTACCTGGGTTCACTGACCCCCGTGGCAGCTTTTCTAGCCTCCCTTCATAAATAATGGAGGGCATGTGCAGCTCATCACTGCAGTAAATAGGCTCCTGTAGAAGACCATATAAACGCTGTGACCTCTTTGTGAGCTCAGCAGGGCCCACTGGCATCCCATCCATTAACACACGGCCTAGGCTGGTCATACAGCCTAAGTGGTCATGCAAAAGGGCTCAAAGAGAAATTACATGGTCTAAAGTGGGTCAAAACCTGCATTCAGGACAACAAATAATTTGGGGGGTGCACACCTTCTCCATCTGAAATCAAAGGTACACAAAAGGAAAGTCCAGACTTTGATATGGAGTAACCTTCACCACAAGGCAGACATGAATAAGTCACCAGTATTTGTGGTTATCAGTAGTTATTACCTGAGTAAACATTTTTATAAGCAGTATATATTACATTTACTGGTACATTTAATGGGAATGCTATATTAATACTAGGCAGGTAGGCCTTCCTTGGCCTTAAAACATCCTCAATTCTTCATGGCATTGATTCCACAAAATGTTGGAATCATTCCTTTGAGATTCTGGTCCATGCTGACATGCTCACATCATGTCACATCACGTCACGTCAAGTAACTTCACTTTACTTTACTTTACAGGTCACTTTCCTGCTGTGAATCTCCCATTCTAGTCTGTGCATTCAAGTGATTGATTAATTCATATTAATGGGTCCAAACTGTGGCAAAAAAAAAAAAAAAAGAAATTCCTATACTATTGCACCACCTCCACCAGCATGAACTGTTGGCACGAGGCAGGTTGGATTCATGCTGTTGGCACTAAATTCTGACCCAACCATCTTTGTGCCTCAGCAGAGGATTCAGACAAGAGTAAAATTGAAGATTGAAGATTCAGACAAGACTAAACTTTTCCAGTCTTCAATTTTTTTGTGTGTCTGAGCCTGTGCTCATTGTTTTCTGTTTTTGTTTGACAAAAGTTGATCCTGATGTCGTCTTCTGCTGTGGTAACTCATCTGCCTCAAGGTTTGACATGATGTGATGCGTTGCTGTTGTACCACAATTGTACAGAGCGGTTCTCTGAGTTTCAGTTTGAACCCGTCTGGCCATTCTCCATTGACCTCTCCCAACAACTTGGTGGTTCTGTCTTTTTTTTTTATTGCATCACTCTGAGCTTATTCTAGAGATGTTGTGTGAAAAAATCTTAGGAGCAGTTAAAATAATATTCATACTTGTCCATTTTGTACCAATAATTATGCCACAGTCAAAATCACAATCACATGAAAATGTGCCTCCTTTTCCAGTTACCCTGTAAACCTGAAAATGTTTTCATTTTATACCAAAGTGACCTAGAATAAGCTCATGATTTTAATTTCTTTTTTCATTATTTGCTTAAATGACAGTGCACATGAGCTGGTGCTGTTAGGTTTGTGTGAACTTATCTATTTTAGACCAAATCTCTATGAACAGTCTTTTAAGAGATGTGAATAGGGATGAGGCAAATCTGATCTTTTGTTAAAAGCACTGACATGGTAAATTTCACAAATATGTTTACAAATATGTTTAAATAAGGACCTAGAAATAGTGGAGAATCATGAATGTTAAATCTTCAAGATATTCAGCATTAACTCTTTTTTAGAATATTGAGAATTTAGAATATTATTTCTATATTTTACATATTTCAAAATTCTAAAACCTTCTGTTTTAATGGAATATATCAATGCTAAAGGAAATACAACCTTCAGCAAAGAACTCAGCCTCTGGATACCGTTACATCAACTTTAAATATTTATCTGAAGAACGTTCACGTTATATAAACTGCCCATTTTCTTTGTGTGTGTGCACATGCATACATGTGACAGTGATGTATGTGATGTATCTTCCTCTACACATTTGCCTGGTCAGCATCAGATGGCAGCTCTGGACTGTAGCTCCACTTTTCATGAAAGAACTTGGACTGCTGGAACTCAGAGAATATTCCACACTCAGTCAGGGAGAGAAATTCTCAATAATAAATATCACACTAATAATGAATGGGCCAGTGGCTGCAGTTGTCTTGAGGGCATAATATCTAATTTCCTTCCTATGTTTCATATTCCCACTCCTTCATGTTCTTACAGTCTGTGATTAAAGTCATCACTGCTCTCCACTGCTCTTATTTATTTTTCAAATCAGCACGTAAATCTGGGTGGCAGCCGCTTGTTACGCACCAGTGTCAATAAATTATGACAGACAGACAGACAGACAGATGGACAGACGGATCCAGAATGCTAAGCACCCTTTGCCTCTGTAGAAAACTCCATTTGTTTCCCTCACACCCACTCACACAATTTGGTAAGTAAGGGAGAGACAAGATTACTCTGGATTTATTTTTAAGTTTTGTTTTTTTTTAAGTTCTCGCATTGCAAAATATACAATGAATCATACTATATAAAAGCCCAGTAAAGGTAATGTGTCCCAACAGTGAACTGTAATACCAACAAAAACAGAAACACAACATACCTTTAAGGTCAAACATTAACAGAGTGTCAGGCCTCAAGCTGAATCAGGACTGAATCTCTACTTTGTACCTTGTCATATAAAGCAGGCATCAGCAGAGTGATCCCGTGATGATATACTGTAGGTAAGCTACTCTACCTAAATGTAGTATGTCTAAGGCAGTTATATACTGAAATAAATCAGAAAGCAGCTGAAACGAGTCTCAGGGTCTCATGTGACTGGGTGGCATGTTGAATCTCCTCAATGCAACCACATGCTCACTGAATAGAAGGCAAGACAGAATAGATGACTTCATACCTTCACTAACTGCCATGCGGGGGGGATTTTATCATGCCATCAGTACCAATCACCTTCCCCATGATCCCCACACAAAGTCCACTGACTAGAAGGAATGAGGTGATGCTGAATCTGAAGAAGTCTGCTAACCCTATGAAGTTATGTGTTATTTCTTAACATTAAACAAACAAAAAATAAACAAAAAGCAAGAAAATATGTGAATGAACAAAAAAAAACAATTTTAAGAGTCTACATAAAAGCACATTTACAACTCATTAAATAAGAATGATGGAAATACACGTGTTTTTCTCAAGCAACAGATTATGAAAATTCTGTCAATTTAGCTCTTATTTTAAATGCTCTTCTTCAGCATTTTATAAAAAACAGTTTAGGATCAGACCCAAGAATGCACAGATTATTTGTGGGATATGTACTGCATGCCAACTACTTCAACTTGACATTTCATAGTTTGATTCATTTAACATTTATTCAACATCTATCATTAATTTCTTCTGTCAGTAACAAACAAGGAGCTTCATGCTCCTTTTGGCATTGTTGGACCGAATGAACAGAAAAAGCCTGCTATGGTTTGGAGAATTAGAGATTGACAACTATATGTAAATGATATTATATAATGTACGTACACCGAGATTCAAAATGTCTTGGGTTTTATATAATGTAGCATAAAAACAAAGCCATTGTACCCTGACTGCAAAATGAAGGAAGTACTTTAATCAGAAATAATAAATAATCTGGTCGTCTTCAGCACCCAACACAAGGCAATTTAACGCATCAGTGGTGGTTGCCTATTAATTTGTGTGGGGATCGAGAGGGGAGCCTGGGAGTGCAGATTTGAGGGACAACATGCTTGTTTTATGTATCACCCCAGCTGCAAGCAAACACCACACACACACACACACACACACCACAGTCTATTTTTAATTATAGCACTATTTCCCAACAATGTAAATGCAGCATGGAAGAGGTATATTATGGTGAATTAATAAAATGCTATGAGATAGGGGCCCATATGTGTGTGTGTCCTTGGGGGTGTAGCATCAATAACAGTCGCCCCCAGGCTGTTTCTGCATGGCGGCTGTGTCTGAATGTGAAATATGTGTTTGCAGTAATTGGGTACAAAGATTGTGACCCACCCTCTTCACTAGTTGTTTTATCTCTGAGTGCTTTAGATCAGTTTGCCTGAAAATGCAGACTTAGTCAGTGCATTCACACCTCTTTAGACCCGATTAATAATAGACTGCGCTCTGTAAGTGCTAGACTAGTACAACAGAGCCAATATTCTTTACTGTAGGTTTAGTACAAATGTGTTCACAATAGCGAAATCTCAGAGCTAGAGTGTATATCGCATCAAAACCTAGAGGGCGTACTAAAGATGTTGAGAAATGAAATTTAAAATGTATAAAAAAATGTTCTGATGTTAAATGTTATTTACATGACAGCATATGTACTTTTCCTTCTACATTTAAAACTGTAACTTGAGAAAAAGAAAAGCAAAAGAAATGAAAAGTTCAATATCTACAGCATTATTTCAAATTT
>JAOTRN010000026.1:7763170-7775994 GCA_028566695.1 Bagroides melapterus | reverse complement strand
ATTTTAATAGGTTATAATTCTACAGTCACTTCTACAGGTACTTGTATGGCAGACAAACCTTTGCCAAGTTTTCTGGGACATTTATTTTAGCATTTTTGAAGGAGTCCTCAGTGTCAGTGCTTTGGAACAGTCAGAGGTAAGCTGTAACATTAGGTAAGCTGGATAGGGAAAAAGTCTGTTATAAACTCTTATAAGTGTTAATGGTAACTGACCTGAATGTAACGATATAAATGTGGTGTGGGTTTCATACATCCCTGTAATTGTTGATTATTTCTTTATTTCTTTTTTATATTATATCTTTCTTTTAATCAACCAAACAAGGCAATGAATAATTACATTTTTTAAATGTAAGTTATAAAAATGCCACATGAACTTATACCTGGAAATAAAGAATAAAATTTCATGTGGCATTAATTGAGTTTGGACAAAACACAGTCTCCTCCGAAACTAGTGGATCAGCAAAGACATTTTTTATTTTTGCTATAGACTGAATACATTGTGTTTCAACATGAATACTAGAAGACAGTTTAGAATTTCAGCGTTTATTTATTGGTATTTATTTAAAAACATATTCAAGTTTTATGCAAAAACATTGAACTGACAGGTCTAAACATCTACTTTTGATTTTAGCCCAAAGTTTCACCATGTGAAAACTACATTTGTTGTTAAGCCAAAATGAAAATCAGAGAGAATGAGAGATAAGCAAGCCATTTTGAAGCTGAGAAAAAAGGAAACTCAGTTAGAGCCATTACACAAGCACTGGACATAGCCAATACAATAATTTGGAATGTCCTGAAGAAGCCGATGGTGCACTGAGCAGCAGAGACTGAACAGGTCAGCTAGGGAAAACAACAACATGTGATTACAGAAACATTGTGAAAGCTGTAAAAAGCAACCCAAAAACAACAGTCTGTGACATCACCAACAACCTCCACATGGCAGGGGTGAAGGTTTCACAGTCCACCTTTCGAAGATGTCTTCAAGAGTAGAAACATAGAGGCCATACAACAAGATGCAAATCACTCATCAGCAGTAAAAATCAGAGGGCCAGAATAAAATTCAGAAAGAAGTACAGGGATGAGACAAAAGTTCTGAAAAGTGAAAAGGCCAAAGTGTGGAGGAAGAAAGGACCTTATATTGTAAGCAATGGATATGCAACAAAATATTTACTTTTATTATTTACTTTAGTTCATATCTGTTCCTTAGATATTACTTTATTAGTTATTTACTTTAATTCATATTTATTCCTATACTTTTTGTTTGGCTAAAAATCGTTGTTGTCTGATACAATAGGTTTTATGTTGTAAGTTGTTTAATACATGACTGAGTAAATTCCAGGAAAAAAAAATCCTAAACTTGTGGAAAATACAAGAAAATTATCCTATTATCCTATAGACTTGTATTCAGGATTCTATAATACCATAATAAATGCCTAATTGTAACGCACCATGTTATGTTTATTTGTTAGCTCTTTGTCCTTAAATTTCTCCTACAGCAGCTCACAATTCATGCAACGGCCCAAAAGCACACTCTGGTAGTGACCAATCTTTAACTGCATGCATTACATAGCTGTATACCTCTTACCCATGGTGCCAATGACCTCTTCCGTGTCATTCCCTTTTTGTTCTCCTGCAGGTCTCCTCTCCTCCCTTCACTAATTATCCTGCCATCTGTCTCACTCCCTTCTTCACAACCCTCATTTCTCCTCTCAGTAGGAATGATATGAGTGTTTTTTTATTGTTTGTTTGTTTGTTTTCTTTGTGTCTGTGTGTGTGTGTGTGTGCAAGACTGTCAGAGAGTGAATGAAATTAACAGAGCTTCTCTTTCTCATTCTGTTTGTTCTTGTTCATAATAATTTCTGACATGTTTGGAATAATTATTTCAAGTTATATGTTGACTTTACAGATATTAACAACAGAACAACTACTTCAATGAATTAATATAGCCATGTTAATTTTTTTTTCAACTATGTTATATACAGGAGATGTGTTTCCTGTCATAGTGAGACACACTGTTATTTACTTGTCCTATTACAGAAAATGTAATATTAACATTATTACCTCATCACCTCCAAACTGCTGCTATTTCACTTTAATTTTAAGTCTGCACTGTTTTGTGTTTTTTGTCTACTGTGTAGTGTCTTGTGTTTTTGTATTGTCTGTCTGTACTGTCTGGTTATTTTATGTCTGCACTGCTTGCACCAGGTTGCACAGATGCACTTTATGTAGCTAGGATTAAACCTAGTTTAAATCCTTAGCTTTATGTTGTATGTAGCTCTGTCTATTGTCTGTTGTCTCATTTCACTGTGTACTGCGTCAGCTATATATGGTTGAAATGATAATAAAAGTGTCTTGACTTGACTTGACTTGATTGCCAGGTTTGTTTGTTTGTTTTTAATTCCTAGCCCAACTAAAGACCACACAAAAGACCTGAAACTAGCCCAAAGTATTCAACGTCACACAATGTTTAATCATTTTAATACCTTTTGTGGGGCATTTACTGACACCAGCGTCCAGTATAAGTATTGTGTTATATAATACAGATTATTATTCAAATATAAAATAAAATAAAAAATAAAAATCCACTTCATGGTTTTGTTTATTTGGCAACCACTTACACCAACTGATACAGGACACAGCTGAGCAGTTCAGCACACACAAGCAACTGACCTTCTAACTTATTGCTCAAAGCCTTACCCACTGAACCAGTAATTTCACTCTAATTCACACAAACCAACCATATCTATCATCATATTAACTCACACTTCACTAAACCAAAGTTTTCTTTTAAACGTTTTTTTTTTTTACTATCCAATAAATTTATATTAAAGAGAGTTTATGTTTTTGTAATATAGACTCTAAAATATCTCTTTCCCGGTATGAACTATATTTTCTTTTTTTTACTGTAAAAAAAAAAAAAAACAGTTTGCACTGTTCACCTGACAGTTTACAGTTTCATCTAGTAAAATAAAATATCACAGTATTTTGCTGAAACTTAATGTACACTGTAAGTGTATAATGTAATCTGTACATATACAGCATGTCACTCTAGTGGCTGTTAGACTTTAAAACCTCTCTTCTCATAAAAAAGGGTATACACAGCAAAGCATATCCATTTATTTACCATCCATCAATAACAATAACAAATGCTTTTTGTTATAATCTTTAATATTAGTCCCATGAGAATGCACTCACAACCCACAGGTGGAAGTAATCCAGGTTAATAACGCAACTCAACATAAGCAGGCTCATTGTGAAAAACGACACTATAATTTTCAACACTGGTCAAATCAATTGGCAGGTGACAATACCTGAAGCTGTGAACTGAGTTTCTATATGCAAAACATTGGCAAAGGCAAAGCAATCTGGGGAAACCCATGTTGTACACATATAGAAGGGAATAGTAAAGGATAAAGAAAAAAACATGTATGCTGTTACTCTAATAATATTATTGAAAGTGTTAATAATAAAAACATTAAACAAAAAATTGTATAGCATTAATACATTGTAAAATAACTATTTTTAGGGTGCCACAGTGGCACAGCAGCACAGGTATTGTTTCACCTCATTTCGCCAGTGCTCCAGTTCAATCTGGGTTCCTCTCACCTCTCCAAAACATGCCAATAGATGGAATGATTTGTAGAATTGCCCATATTGATGAATGTGTGTGGATGGTGCTTATCATGAACTGGCATCCCATTCAGGGTTTGTTCCTGCCTCATGCACAGTGCTCCTAAATGTGTAATGAACATTTAGGTTGCATTTTAGTTCTTTGGTGAACAAAAACAAGAGCCAGTATTCAGTTTTAAAAGTGTCCTTTTCCTTTTTGCCCTTTATTGCTACCAATTATAAGTAGGCCTATTTTTTTTTTAATTAGATATTATTCATCCAGTTAACAATTCTAGATGAACTGGTTACCAATATACAGTATCTAGGAATTCACTAGGAATTCAAATCATCTCACGCTACAAATTTACCATAGTGATACAGCAGACTGTAATTTATGTCTGTGACAGGTTTGTATAACATTGTTCCAGAGTATGAGAATGTAAAGAAGATTAGTTAAAATTGTGTTAATGTTGAACTTTAGCCCCACTTAAGATACTGTTATAGTTTGTGCTGTTGGGGCAAAGAAGCACATTCTCCAATGGATGTTTAAAGTTAGGAGGTAGAACTAGAATGATTGAGTGGTGTGGCTTATGAATCATGTAATGGGGTTAAAGGGTTGCATTGTCCTGGGCCTTGTGTAAGGGTACTTCTGCACAGAAAGCTCTAAAAAAGGCAGCACCAAGGACAGCAACCTCAGTACCATCCAGAACAGTGAAAAAAAGTACACAAGCTCTAAGCAGACAGATTGACTAATCTATGACTGAAGGTGAATGATTCCCATAAACCCACCTTGTACATAGAGAGTGGGACAATACACACCATCACAGAAGATGGTCACAATGGATGATGGACTACACGTATCAGCTGGTCCTGTTGTTTTGGCATTAGTTCAAGATATTGTTCATGGCACTATACATCAAGTTCCAAGTAAAACATGTTATTTTGATTTACTAGATACTGAATCAGTCAAGAAACTACAAATAAACACAAACAAAATTGTAGAGTAAAGGGAATGTCAGAGTAAAGGTTCCACATTATTAATTTTTGTAATCAGGTAAATGTTTTTTGTGAATCTGTCTAGTTCAAGTCCAGCTTTACATGGGGTTCATTCACTATAATTGTCATATATGTTTTTAGTTCTGAATTCCATTATATGTGCACACACATACACACACATACACAAAAACACACACAACATGGCCAAAGGCAGATACTTTGTCCGCTCATTCTGAGAGCCCAAGGTAAAAAATGGATCCTTTACAGTAGGATTAAGTAAATAAGTAAATTTCATTTCATCCCTTTGATTGGTGTTCATTTAGGTTTAGTAAGGTCTACCACACTATGTGAGGCCTCCAATTATTCAGGTCTATTTTGGCCGCTAGGCTGGTGATTATCTGTGGAGCTATGCTACACTATGTGAATTACACAGTTATGAGAGATGACAGTGGCTCCTGGGTGGCTGGTGACCTCCTTCATGTGAATAGAGTTGTCTATTTTGACCACATTTGTAATGGATTCCATGAAATCTTTGTGCAATAAAAGTAACATTCCATCTCTGTTTTATACCTCTGAGCAATGAGCTCTAGAAAATTGGTGTAGAAAACTGCTTGCTTGTTCTTCAAAGTCTTTTTCAAATATAAATATTGGTTGTTGTTTTTATTTAGTTGCATATGATTATGTTTTAATATTATTTATATTATTATATATATTATTATAATTATATATATTATTACTTATATTACTTAATTTGGTTACTAGCTTTTAATTTTGGACTGCTGTAATGTCTCAGTTCCATTTCTGCTAGTGTGTAATAATGTTATGAATTGTTATGGTTGACCCACTTCTCATGACCTGGATTATGCACTGTACTCATCTACTGTTTTTGTTTTTTCTTTTGTTGTTGTTGTGTATTAAAAGAGAGTATGAAGGGTGCTATGTTAATTGTTAAATGTTTATTGTTTTGTTAAACAAAACAGACTTTACAGATTTGCTAGTTGTATTCAGTTCTCCAAATCTTCATTTTTGACATCTATTCTTACTTTTGCTTTCTTAAAAAATGTAAAGCATAATATTATTATAGTATCATTCAGATGTGTATGTTCAGGATAATATTTATGTTGTAATATGAGTTTTACAACACCAATTTGTGTAGCTGAGACAGGTAATGTAGGAGCAGAAGCAGTTTAAAAACACCGGGTGAAAACAGTATTCCTTAATTTTTAGAATTCCTTTTCCCTAGTTTCAGACAATTGTAGATACTCTAATTATGCATAATGACTCTGGATGTAATGACTCTGAATGTGAATAATGAAATGTAATGTTTTATTAGAAAATGTCTAATAGAAAAATGCTATTGTGAGCTTCATTGAGAAGACCTGCATTCTAACCTGAATTAATGCATTATTCTGCATTCTTCTCGATGCTCACAGCGTACAGAATTTTTTCCCATGAGAAACCACTTCACTGAAGTGCATATACACAGATATGGTATAGTGTTATAGTGATTATCCAAGCAGATTACTGCTTTGAAAATTCTAAAGCTTGTGGCCAGGAAGGTATGCAAAAGATGTCAGATTCTCCCAGCCCCATGGATGGCGTATCTGACTAGGTGAGGCTTTGCCAAGAGTGGGGGTAGCTGGGCAAAAAATCTACCTTTCAGTAAAAAATGGTACCTATTTAATGTCAACATTTACATTTTGATTCCATTTTCACAAAAATTGTTATGAGCTATATTCAATCATTCACTATCCCCAGCCCAACCATCAGGTTTGTGTTTAACATGAGCTAACAACTGAACAAGCATACAGTATGCAGAGTTTAATAAATTTCTAATGAGATGAATGAGTTCTTTTTGTTAGTGAAGGCAGCTCCAGAGACTGGGAATGGGGAAAACCAGTTTAGATTTAGCCTGTAGCTGGACACACTCAAATCTGCTGCTTGCCTCTCTTCATAAATATCAGTAAAGAGATTTGCATCACACAGTGTCTTCTCGGCAGTGTCAATGCCCTTAGGATCTGTGGGTGGAGAATTGTTAGGACAGATTTGTATCTAGTCTTTTGCTCCACAGCTATGAGATTATGATTCATTCTTGTTATTCTCCACAGATAAGCAAGCGGAAGTCTGACAGACATGAAGTGTCCCCCTCAGTCTCCTAAGGCATTGGAAGACTGGTCATGTCCACCAGTGGGACAAAGCTGAGACACATATTTGAGACACAACATATGTTAGTCGACCTCTGCAAGGACCGCCATGCCTTGCAGGGTGTGTGTCACTATCGTATTATGACACTGAAAATAAAAGAGTCAGGCTTCTGCCCCAAGAATGTCTTGCACAGGCCAGAAATTATATCAAGGATGCAGACATATTCAGCTGGTGACAGTTAGACCAGGGACTTCTGAAACAATATGTCTGAGTTTCAACTTTAGATTGAATAGCCTGTGTGTAATTACAGGGGTTTGTCTAGAACAAATATTTCCTTTGTCCTCCGCTATAAACCAGTTGTCATTTCCAGTTTGCAAATAAATGAAAAGAAAAGTATGAAAAACATATATATAGAACAGGAAGAGCAAGGATGATGAGGGGTTGGCTGATAGGATAGGAAGAGGCCTGCAGCAATGTAGGGGCTAGATGTAGCTACAGATTGCCACTGCTCCCTATTTTCTATGTTCATATTCATATTAAAGTGCAGAAAAGAGCAGGCAGAGACCTATAATGCAGTTACATGGTTGTTAAAGCAAAGCAAAGACACCATGCCAAAATGATGAGAATATAAAGACATTTTTACAAAAGAAGACTTTAGTGATACTTTAACAACAATTTGCTTTAATTTTGTTGTCATCCTCAAGAGTATTGTTGCAGATTCACATAACTCTTTGATTCAGATTTGAGACTGCAAAAAATAATATACTTAAAGCCTTTATTTTTGTTGTTGTTGTTTTTGGCCTATTGCATATACAATAGCCAGTACACACCTTTGACTACTGATTTTAGCTGAAGTTGATCTGAGAGCATTAGTTTATAAGGACACACAACTTTTCTGGTGAGTTTTAAAAAGATATAGAGACATAGAAGGGGTGCTGAATAGGAGAAGAAATGGAAAGTTAACAAGTGTGAGGAAGATTAAAGTCTAATCATGGTGAATGAGTTGGTCAGATCAGTTATCATGGACAGAAAAATAGATAATAGCTGAAAGTAAACGCTGCTCCTGTTGTCTGTGTGTCCTAGGCCCAAGGATCATGTAAATGTATTTGTTCATATTAGGTTTGGGTGTGTGTATTGTATTTGTATGAGCTAGTCTGTATGTGCATTGATAAGTCTGCGTGTGTGTGTTGGGTGACGGATGGTGTGTGAAGAACGCTCTCTGTTGTGGCTGAGGCAGTCCAGGGTCAATCCTTCCTTGCCAAATAAGGGGTGAGATCTGATTGGCCATGACAGACGTTTGACAAGTAATTGCTCTAATCATGTTGGGAAAAGGGGATAAGGGGGTTGGGTGGAGTAAGGAGACTTCACTGATCCTACTTCCTGTTGTATGTGACACCCTTTTCTTCATCTACTGTGTTATGCCTCTTCTGCCTCCATATTCCATGCAGATCTACAGCTTTATTAGAGCAGTCAGCATTTCAAATGTAGGGGCAGATCTGAATGCAGCCCAAGCACCATGCACAGTTGATGGAAGAATTCAGGGCTGGATAGTGAGACACATGGACAGCTATGATGACTATAGCAATGAAGAGATTGCATTGAAGTGTGAATTATTAATGACCTCTTGTTTGGTTCCAGTCAGAAGAAAAACAAGAAGGGCCAGTGGTAACTAGCGCATACATAGACTTTTCTTCTGTGTGAATGTATGGACAGGTGTGTGTGTGTGTGTGTGTGTGTGTGTGTGAGTGTGTGGTTTGGGGATGGGGGGTGTATAGGTATATTACCCTGTCAGCTCTACTCATAGGTAGTACACTGTTGAGCCACTGTAATGATATAAGTGTTGTCAGTAGAGACTGTCTGAGCTGGCTAGACAGGGGAAAAAGGAGAAAATTGTTAAAGAGATTGAAGCACTGATCAGACAGCTTTGACAGGAATAAAGTCGAGCTGAGGAGGGCCACCCCTGGCCTTGTGTGTCTTGATATAGAGGTAGGTAAAGACATATATGTGTGTGTTATCAGACATAGTAGTAGTAGTAGTAGTGTACAATTGTATTTGTTATTATTATTAAAATGTACCAAACATTTTAACCCTCCCATGTCATTGGCATAAATTGAAGTAACTTGCCATGTAACATAATGTCCAGTAAGCTTAGGCTTTAAAATATTTTCTGAAATAAACCAGAAAATATTTGTACAATATGGACTATAATCATTGATATAATGAAGCAGCTAAGGGTTAATGGTCTTGCAGTTTTCTGGCATTCCTAGATTTGATAACTACTTAATCTTAACCACTAACCTATTACAACGCAAATTATATTACTAATTGTTTTATTATTTGCTACATTCTTTAGAAAAAAATTTGGTCACTCAGACCTGTTCTACATAGAACCTTTTTGGGTTCCCATGAGGGACAGAAGATCAATTTGGGTTTATTTCTAAGAATGAAGTCTATTTGCTTATTTCCGCTAGATTATTTTATTTATTTTATTTTATTATTTTTAATAAATGTATGCACTGTAATTGTGTCCTGTCTGACTGGCAATCTGTCACTACATTATGACATTACCAGTGGAGGTGCATACCAATGTAATAATCAGTATGTCCTCTCTTTAAGTGAATAATGCAAATAGGAAATCAACAGATAGATGACCTAAATGTATATGACTGTTTTTAAAGCCCCAATTCAATAAGTGCCTTTAGCCCTTAGGGCATGAGAGAAAGAGATACAGAAAGAGAGAGAAAGAGAGAGAGAGAGAGAGAGAGAGAGAGAGAGAGAGTATTTTATATATTTATGAAATTTATTTAAGTAAAATTCACCCAGCACATGTTTTACATATTGTTGCATAAGCTACTCAAATAATGTACATTAGCCAAAAGTATCATATATTCAGAGTAATTCAGAAAAACAATAATTATACTTTTAATAATTTATACTTATATGCTTTCTATAATGTCTGTTTTCCTAGTTTTATCTCTCTCTCTTTCTCTCTCTTTCTCTCTCTCTCTCTCTCTCTCTCTCTCTCTGTCTGTCTGACTTTCTCTCTCTCTCTGTCTCTCCACTCATGTTTAACTGTATTTCTTGTCTGGGATTCTGATTATCTACACACTCTGAGGCTGCTTTATGTTATTGAATTAAGCAGCTCAGCCTATAGCCAGAACCGCAGTGGGCTCTGTTTCATGCCTGTAGCAGAGGAACAGATACTCTAGGGCCCAACCAGAACAAAACTCCCTTTTGCATTCCTCAGATGTTTTCCTGAGATATTCCATCCCCTGCATATTCAAGCACTGTGGCACCAAATCCCCTTAAACAATGAGATTTTCCAGCCTCCCACACAACAGAACTCCCTCTCCTAATTTTTCTCAGGTGGTATTTTGACACCACAAGTGAAGATTCTGCTTTTGTCATTTATTCTTTGAGCCCTCAAGTAAGCACATTTATTCCTACTTGGAAATAACTAGGAAACATGAAACCATCCTATCATAACTATGTATGGTATACTTTGTGTTTCTGAGTTTTTTATTATTATTATTTTGGGGTCCTATAGTGTATACTATTAATTGTTTTCTATATGCAAAAATAAATGACAAATAAATATGCAAACAAATTGACAATAAATAAATAAATAAATAAATAAATAAAGCTACCGGTCTGTTCAGGCCAACTCAGCACATGGGCTTGACTGAAGCATTCAGTATACACACAAGCTCTGATAAAGTAAGGTTGCTAGATGCGTGAACCTAGGTTCAGATATCTGTCTGTCAAACACAATAATGAAAACAGTGATGTAGATGTGTAATGTGGGTTTAGAGTGAAAGAGAAAGAGACATTGACTTTGATAGAGCCAAATGAATGGGCTGCTGTTAGTTCTGGGTCATTAACCCATTAAATTAGGATGTCACTGACACAGAAAAGTGGGAGGTGACAGGATGGCTCCTTGGCCCCTTTACAGTCCAGACCGTCGGTGGCAAGCTTTTTCCTCCCAACATGAGCGCAACACTCATGATAGAGATACACCATAATCCTTATACAAGCCTTACTCAACATTGGATTTTTGCCCTTACAAAACAGCATCATAAGTAAACAAGGCATTACCTGAAGAGCTAAATTATTTTGACAGTGTGGTGATACATCAGCCACCATCTCATCTTTTTTGAAAACACTGATAGGCCTGGAATATGATGGCTACAAAATTGTGGCTGCTTGTCTGGAGACCAGATTTCCTTGAATTTCTTCCACTTCTCTTCCAGTTACTCATGTTTCTTTGTGTCATTTATTGTTGCCATAATGTAACACCATTGTGAGTTACAACACAGCAAAAACATATCACACTCACTCTGTGCTCCTCCTCTGCTAATGCCGAAACCAAGCCATTTTAATATTCGCTAGTTTGCAGCCCACCTTTTGTGCCAAGATCCACAACACAATTACAGATGTGTTAAACTTGTCGTACATCTGGTCTGGGGAAAGTGATTCTATCCTATTTCTTTGTAATCACCGAAACAAAGGCTGTTGGCGGCAGTGGGAAATGTAATTAGCTGCTTCTAGCTGGCTTTGGGGGCAGTAACACAGCCTGGTTAATGTTGTCATAGAGATGTTTGGGGAAAGGTATTGGCTGTCTGTGGCCAGCAAGGCCCAGGTTTATTCCCTCTTAATGGGCTTTGGGCTGAGCTCCCAGAGGAGAGTTTGGTTGACAATCTGACAAAGTTATCTGAAGATAAGTAGGTTGGGGAGAGAGAGAGAGAGAGAGAGAGAGAGAGAGAGAGTCAAATAGTATCATCACACACACACACACACACACACACACAGTCCTTACCTTATCCCTTTAGAGAATTTTTCTGATCATTGGCACCATTGCTTCCATTTGTGTCTTCATAATACTAGCTTCATCTTCATAAGGTTTGGTTTTTAGTCTGTTGTCAATGCCACGATCAGTCCTCTGAATCTGAGACTTGAGATCTCTGTGATTTTAGTCTTGTTTGAATTCATCAATCTGTCTGTATTTTTTATGCATATATGTGGGTAAAAAAAACAAAAAACACATTTTTAGATAATTACTTGTAGGGTTTACATACCTGTGTAAAATGAACTCCTGTTTGTGTTTGTGTAAAGATTGTGTCATATCCTGTGGGAAATGTTTAGACGCACATTAAAACAATAAACCAAAACCAAGTAAAATATCAAATAATAAATTATAGACAATGCTGAAGAGAACATGATAAAATAAAAGTGACAGAGGCATTAAGATTTTATTTTTTGTATATAAGTATTGCCTATATAGATGTTTACTAATCATCAAGCCCTTTTTAGAATTGTTTGTATTAAAGAAAGGTGATGCATGGAACTTTTTTGGCAATGCATACATTGTATAGATCTCAGTGAATTACACAGTGATCGCTTATTGTGAATCAATCATAAACATTACCAATTTGGGGAAAACACATTCTAACATTATGTTTTAACAAATGTAAAATATACTGTATGTATAGAACTGAATTGAATAATCTGTCCAAATAGTAGTTGGAATGCTGTGTTCTCAAACAGTAGCATATTTGACCTTATTTTATAGTAGACTTACATTGATACTGAGCACAACTGTGTACATGTTTGCATGAGAGGTGCAGAAATTGATTTAGCTCCATGAGACAAAGAGTGTGTGTTAATGGTCCCTAATTCTGACTGGAACATATAGTGGAGTGATTATTCATTACATGCCCATTTCATGGTGCTCATCATTCTGTAGGCTTGTTTTTCAGACCAGCAGTGTCAGAATAGCCTGAGGAAACAGTGTGGAAGGCTCTGCTGCAGTTGAGCCAATTCAATGAGACTGCCCACAGAAATAAATGGAAAAATATGCTAAAGGGAAGTGCCCAAGAATGCTGATGGACAATAATCTAATGTGCTATTGTAAATCTGGTTTGATAAGAAATTACTAATCACAGTGTAGGACACATGGCACTTTAGGACTGCTTAGTATCTTTCATTGGCCACCTCAGTAGGAACATCAGTACACACACAAAAACAGTTTGTGTGTGGGTGTGTGTGTGTGTGTGAGAGAGAGAGAGAGAGAGAGAG
>JAOTRN010000026.1:7724644-7735971 GCA_028566695.1 Bagroides melapterus | reverse complement strand
AAGCTGAGCCTTGTTCACTGGCAAACATGCCTACATGTGAGCATCAGAACTGGACCACAGAGAAATGGAAGAATATAGTCCACTCTGTCACTCAATCATGCATTCTTTTACATCATGTGGACAGCCAGCTGTGTTGCTTTCCTGGGGAAGAGATATCATAAGTGTGCTGGAAGAAGGAACCTGCAGGCAGCGTGATGTTCTGGTCAATATTCTGCCATCCATTTAGATGACTTTTGACATGTTGCACCCTATTCCCCTCAGCTTGATTGTATGGACCCTGGGATTGCTTAGTTAGGATCTCTTCTATATTAAAAAAAACTTTGTATACATCTGTCTATGTATGTATGTAAACCACTGTGTCTATGTCATAAGGTATAATGTATAAGGTATAAGACAGCCAATATGTCCCCTTTAATTTGTAAAAGAAATATGAAAATTTAGTTCCAATTTAGTTTAGAAAGCCCATGGTTGACACTTTGGTTGGATGGGAATAGGGAGAGAAATGGAAGCACAGTTCAGTACATAAATGTATGTATAGGTAATGAGATATCTAGGTGGCTATTGCTAATAAGCAATGATTTTTCTTTGAAAGTAAATTATTGTGAAGAACAAATGATGTACTTAAGTGACACAAACAACTGAATAGATGAGGATTTTTGTTGAAGTATTGTCAACATGTAAGTGTACATGTTTGAACCAGAATATACAGAAGATATACAGAAGGATATATAGACTACTCCAGCTAAAGGATCAACAAGAGGGTAGCAACTGTAGATTAAAAATTACACTTGTGTAGTAACCACTATAATGTTTGCCACATTTGTGTTAGAACCTTATTAGCTATATTATTAGTAGTTACATAGGTGGAAGTATTTGCTAACAGGCAACTGTACTAAATTTTGTACTAAATAAAGACAGCATTGCCATTTATTGTTGTTTTCAGACATAGTACATCTGCTTTCAGTTCTTATTTATATGCTTCCTGTTTTAAATGCTTGCAGCACGTTTGTAAATTTTTTATCATTTTTTTTGGTGTATAGACTTCAGTTTTGTTCCTTTTGTCACGTGCATCCAACTCTCCTTGCTCTTTGTTTTGTACTGTACATGGAATCACTGTTGTCTTTGGTATCTGTCTTTAGACACAGGAGCATTCTGCTAACTGGGTTACCTTCTTTTGACTGGATTCTGTCTACTAAATATACTAAAATATTCAATACAATCATGGAATCAATACAATACAATCAGTTACCATAACCGAACCTGTGTTTTATGACGGTATACGGTAGTAGCCCCCTGGGGTGGTGTAGTTGGCTACTGTTAAAACCCACCAGAAGTCTCCTGCTTTTAAAAAGTGTCTTTATAAAAAGTGAAATCAGAGGTAGTCAACATTTCCTGATACAATTTATGCAAACACAACAGACTAACTCAGATTAGAGCAATGATATTCTAGCAAAAAACAGTGAGAGAAATACACTTTAGACTATAGACAGAAAATGTTTTCAGTTCCCTGCAAACATGGCCAGCCAAGTGCACCATGAATTTTAATCAAAAATACTATTACCTATGCATGCATAAATCTTATAAATATATATATGTGTGTGTGTGTGTGTGTGTGTGTATATATATATATATAAAACATAAAATTCAATTTTATATATTTATAAAATTACTTAGTGGACCTTGGGACCTTAATGGAAATGAAATTCCACCTATTGTCTATATTTGGTTTCCCATACAGCTCTGTACATTTTGAATGTCTCTCTTATATGCCACACTTAATTCACACCATGGAACATATAGAGCTTTCCAGTGTAGCATAATCACATAGACAGCTAATTTCATATGCATGGACTACACTAGTATTAAAGCACTTGGTTATTCTTTATTATTTATGTCAAATCAGTTACCAAAAAGGATAAATATCTGTGTCTTTCCTTTTGAGTCTTTGTCCTTTCAAGTTTTCTTTGTCATTTTGTCTCAGGGAGTTTTTCCTTGCCACTGTTGCCTCATGATTGCCCATTATGAGTTTATATTTTTTAATTTTTTTCCTATATTTTTATATTTCTCTAAAGCTGCATTGAGACAATATCCATTGTTTACACAAAACAAAACAAAAAACTAAACAAAAAAAACACAATTATATAAGGTACTGTACATAGAATTTGAGTATAACTAGACTTCTGTTCTACTTTGAACATTGAAGTTTATAAGGATCTAGTTATACACTTTTTAAAATTAATTGTTTTTACCTTTGATTTATTTTATTCATTATAAGCGAATAAATTTCATTCTTTTCAAAATGTTCTATTTGATGCAATTAAAATGTAAAAAAAAATTTACATTTTAGTTTTCAGGAGAGTGAACCCTATGATATATGCAGTATATTGCCAAAATATACATACACCTGACCATTACATCCATATGTGAGTCTTTCCCCCAAATTATTGCCACAAATTTAGACGCACGCAATTGTATATGCTGCAGCTTTAAGGCTCAATGACACAACGTGAACTCCATGAACATATTTTACCAAGCTTGGTGTCTCATTTGTAATCAGTAGGGGGCAGCAGAGGACTGTGACGAAATGTGACGGAAGGGTACGTTAGCTATAATTTACTATATATGTGTGTCTGAGTGAATATTTATTCGTAAATTTACAGTGGTACTGTGGGAAATTTCGAAAAATCCAGGCACACTATGCGACTGAAATATTATAACGTATTATGACTTATTATGACCTTTTGGGGAGCTTTCTTTCAGAAAACTACATTTCCCATCCGATACATGAAACACGTCACACCGGAAGCTGAAGGACATTTCACTGGCCCCGCGAAGCATTGACTCCAAGCTAGTTAAAGCAGTATTGTAGAAAGTGAGTATATTTAGGTTTATTTCGCTACCAAGAATGTACTGACTCTGTTTATTTTAAATATAGTCTGAGACAAAGTATAGATTTAACACAATACTATAATGCGAGCAGATGGCAGTTGACTGGGCTGGATATGGATATGCAGCCCTCGTTGCGTCCGGAGGAGTCATGGGTTATGTCAAAGCAGGTATCTTTAATACTCCTTTTAATTGTATAACTATAGTATTAATAAAATTGTTTAGCGGATTATTTATTAAAAATTAAAGTTTTGGCATATAATACAAAAATAGTTAGGAAAAAAAAAAAAAAAAAACAGTAAAAAGCTATTAAACATACAAGGTGACAGTTTCTTTAAAAACACGATTTATACCATGACTTTTAATGTATAGAAATTTGTTCATGTCCATTTAAAACAATGCGGATTTATCTTGTGGTTTGACCAGACTGTCTCGCTTTCTGCAGGCAGTGTCCCATCTTTGGCAGCTGGACTGCTGTTTGGGGGTCTAGCAGGTTTTGGTGCCTACAATATATCGCAGAATCCCCAAAACATTTGGGTGTCTTTAGGTTGGTATTTCTAATAATTTATGCAAACATATGTGGTATCTAATAAGTTACTTTGCTTCATGAACAAGTGCAGACCACAGTATTAGCTGTGTTCACATTGACAGTTCCAGTGCAATGGAACTCAGGGCACTTCCTTCTGGTAGTAATTGTTCATGCAAATTTCAAGCTCAGTATGACCTAACCTACATGGTGAAAGCCATTTAAACCTATGAAAAGATCACATACTTGTTGGCCCTTCATGCATCTGAGGTCTCTGAGTGTTACACTGATGACTTAATCCTTTTTTAATGTGACCATAGCACATTGTAGTGTTGCAGAGTAGTTTCCACATCCAAAGAAAATGTCTGCTTTCCATTAGTAGTTAGCCGATGGCTAGCACCAGAGCCTGTTCAGGATTTTTGATTGGTTTCTTCCCATGATTAATCCAAATTGAGAAATCCAATGTATGAAATAAGTGTATAAAACCCTAATACTTCATAAGTCTTTGCAAAAATAATTTTATTAGATACTGTGTGTTAATAATTTCTATGTGTGCTGGGCAGCTACATCAGGAACCTTGGCTGCTCTAATGGGGAAAAGATTTTACAACTCTCGGAAGATAATGCCTGCAGGTATAGTGGCAGGAGCAAGGTAATTCGACAACAAGGTTACAATTGACAAACCAAAGACTGGATTGTGAGCCTTTTCAGTAAAATATTCACATTTTTAATAAGCTCAGAGATGGTTCTTTAATGGTTATAATTATTATTGGTTTGTATATCGCTCTGCATAAGGGCTTCTGTCAAATGATGTAAATGTATTTAGAATGGGCATGGCATAATAGTCTTATTTATGGATGTCATTTTTCATTTCTAGTATTCTGATGCTGGTAAAGCTTGGTATTGGAGGCCTGCAGAAGCCTCAAGATTCATGAATGTTGCTGCAAAAGAAATCATATTTTTGTTTGATTCTGGATTGTATAGTTATATAGAAGAATTCAGCATGATTACAATTATAACTTTCTCTAAAGTGTTTAATAAATGATAAAAAATTACACATTTTTTATTCTGTCTATGTTTGTTATGCATATGTGTGCATATACATAAACAGGTTATTTTGATTTTCTAGAATGTATTCTCAAAAGACATAAATCACATGTTGGTCCTACATGGCTTAACATCAGAGAAAAGCAAGTTGTTTGGATAATGACAAGTGTTCAGATCTGTGTTGTTTCATTCGCATTCCATTGGCTATAAAGAGGAGTGTTGTAATATTTTAACATTTTTAAAATCCTTTAGTAATCATATTTAAAGACCTACCATGCTTCAGGAACGGAAATATTTTTTGAGGTTACACATTACACCTAGACTTCACACTTCAAATAGTCAATTCAATTACCAATCAGAGACAACACAACTACTGATTAATTAATTATGTCCTAAAAATGGCATCTGCCAAGGGGTGGGACATATTAAGCATCAAGTGGCCGGTCAGTTCTCCAAGCTGATATGATGGTAGTAGGACAAATAGGCAAAGATAAATATCTTTGACAAGGGCCAATTAGTGACGGCTAGATTACTCGGTCAGGGCGTCTCCAAACTGGCAGGTCTTGTGGGTGTTACTGGTATGCAGTGGCTCCTGGTCACCCAAGGCTCACTGATGCACATGGGTAGTGAAGACGAGCCCATCAGGTCCAATCCCACAGAAAAGCTACTGTAGTACAAATTGCTGAAAATGTTAATGATGGCTATAATAGATTTAAAAAAATCCAGTTCTAGGATAAGTATCATTTACAAAAATCATAATTACATTTTCTACAAAACAATTTGCTCAGTGAGGTTTGAGACATTAAAAATTATCTGCTAGAGAAGATGGAAACATTATGGTTTGCAAAAGCTGAAGCTTTGAAGATTTCTAGATGTGCTACCGATGGCTTCCATACTTCGCTGCCCAGTCCACTCGACCATGGACAGGTTGCACAGGAGCTGCACGAGGGAGGATGTTGCCAGAATTTTTCCCCAGAACTGAGTAGCTTGTCCCTTTTACTTGAGATCTTTTTTTCCACCCATAGAGATCTGAGGAACAGTGATCAGCATGTGAAATGTAAGAACATAGGCCTTAACTTTATTTAGGAAAAAAAGAATGTTTTAGGAAAAAAGAATATTTTAGGTTTCATTCTCTCTAGGGGAACAGAATTGGTCAGAATTTGCCTGAAAGAACAGAGAAGCCTTCAATACTCATGTTTGCAGCTTCACTACTTTACCTTCAGTACTCCTGTTTGCAGGTTTTGGCCTCATATATTTTGTTTTCTCAGTTTTAGAAGCAGCAGTGGTGGACAATTTAACTAAGGAAGAAAATGTGGATTGGGATAGAGAATGGAAAAGAAATAAACAGCAAACAAAGACCTGATTAAAACAAGTAACATGTACTGAAAGCAAGAGGGCAGATTGCATTTTTAGCTATTGCTTCTCCACACAATAAAAAAAGCCAGCAGTTAAGGCTAAACCAATAGCTTGAGTCATGGATAAGTTGCTCCTCTCAGGGAGAACCCGGAACTGCCAGTGATTTTTTTTAATAGATTGGTATCCAATTTAATCTGAGACAATAATACATTTCTATGAATAGAAAGAAGAGAAGAAGATTTTTGTCTGAATAAATGTTAGAAGTTAATACATACATGCTTCCTGGTTTCCAATTGGTGTAAGCTGTATCCTCTGGCCAACTGATCCCACCTCCTTCTTCTGGAAAGATGTAATATAACCTCCAGAGAGGTTGTATGTAGTGCCAATAAAGTTTCCTAAAAGCCAAAGTCATATTGTCACCACAAAATCTATGTAAAAATATATGATGTGAATTTTGTTTCTACTTTTGCCCATTATCTTTAATAAAGATATGCTTTAGGATGTGCTAAGTTAAGATATGCTAAGTTGTAGCTTAGAAGCCAAATGTTATTTGATGCAAAAGTACTATATATTTTGTCCAATTATTAGAACACTATATTATTATTTTGTGTGTTGTTTGTTGGATCACAATGCAATCTCCAATTGAGAGGTTCTAGTACAAAAACAAAAAGTATGTGTAAACAATGTTATGTGTACCTTTAGACTGTTCAAGATTTTCTTGTATCCTTTCTCTAAGCTTATATGGAACGTTGGTGCCGCTGACCTCTGCATCTGGGGTTAGTTATAGAGGCAAGGGATGCAAGCATGAAGGAAACCACAAAAATATGAATAGGAAGAAACAAGGAAACCCAAACACAAAAATGATTAAGCAGTTAGAATCTGCTAAAAGGAATTATTGAATCCATCCTAACAGCAGTTAGTTGTAGGTTAGAACATTCCAGATCATCTGAGTTCAAAAAAAAAAAAAAAAAGGACCTGCATTTTGGTTTAATACTGAATGTTTATTATATGCCCCATGAATAATGGAAGCCTCAGTCGCTACAATGCACGAAGCAATAAAAAAAGGGTTCATACAATTCTGGTTCGTGATTCATATAAATTAGCTTTGAATCAGGAAACCCAATCACATTTGTGTGTGTTGGGTGTATTTCATTGCACCGTTTTGGTGATCAAACACAGCTGCTAACTAACAGACTACCTTTCTGACACATGGGAGCAAGCCGCTTCTTTGGATTTGTTGACCAGTTTTCCCACAGGTCCATCTGGGGCTCCTTTTCCACAGTTGATGAGGAGCTTTTACTTATCAAACCTGTAATGAGGGTTATGAGAGTAGAACTTATGTTACTAGTCTCATACTAAATACTCCAAAGCAAATTTTATTTGCAGCTAAACATGACAGTACAGTGCATGCTAATAAAATAATATTTAGCTTCATGAAACTAGAAATTAAATAACTTTTCATTTGTAACTGAACTGGACACAACCATATAGTACCAGGCAGTAGACGTACCAGGCAGGTATCTTGATTGCCGTATGTAATGCTGTCGGGCTGAGCAGGTGCTTTGCAGAGTGGAGTTTGACTTGATGGTACTTGGTAACTTTGTAACGTTGGTAAATGTGTAAATAGGCTTTTGGTCTTTTGACCTAAATAGTTTTGTGAAAAAGAGAAGAAAGTGTAAATTCATTATAACAAAACTCCAAAAATTTTACTTCATTTTAAAAATTGTACTAAATTAAATTTTTTAGTATTTTGCAAATAGTAAAATGTAAAATGATGAAATTGTAAAAAATACATTTTACTAAATTTAAAAATTTTTAATTGTAAAATTTTCATTTTACTAAATTCAAATTTTACCAAATTTTACTAACATTTTACTCCATTTTACTAAATAGTCAATCTTCAATAGACACATCATTGTACAGTTCAACTGAAAATTCACTCACTCAGAAGTGAACTTATTAATGGGTTTGTTCTCTTCCACTCCCATGCTGGGTTTTTTTAAGTTGAATGCAGCTGTGTCTGAAGGATATAACTCATCCCAGCTGTCAGAGATTTTTGTCTGTCCCCAGCGTCTCCGCCCACTTTTCAGTCCCATCATGCTGTTTTCATTTCCCATAGGTCTCTTTAGAAATAAAAACACAAATTTAGGTTAACAGATTAAAAGGGTCCTAAAACCTTTTAATCCCAACAGAGACCAAATTATTATACACCATTGTTGGTGTTTAATGATTAATTTAAACCTATCATTATATACCATTTTTAAAACTTTCCTTATGACTTTATGAAGAATATCTTTTTTGTATTGTAAACTTATACAATTTATGTATTCATATTCAGATAAAACTTCTATATATGTACTTTATAAGAATCATTTGATACAGTGGGTACAGAAAGTATTCAGACCCCCTTAAATTTTTCACTCTTTGTTCTGCAACAAAGAGCAGAAATTTTTTTGTAACCTTGGCTATATCTGTGCCTTGCCACAATTCTGTCTCTGAGCTCTTCATTCAGTTCCTTTGACCCCATGATTCTCATTTGCTCTGACATGCAACGTGAGCTGTAAGGTCTTATATAGACAGGTGTGTGGCTTTCCTAATCACGTCCAATCAGTATAATCAAACACAGCTGGACTCAAATGAAGGTGTAGAACCATCTTACGATGATCAGAAGAAATGGACAGCACCTGAGTTAAATATATGAGTGTCACAGCAAAGGGTCTGAATACCTATGACCATGTGATATTTCAGTTTTTCTTTTTTAATAAATCTGCAAAAATGTCAACTATTCTGTGTTTTTTCTGTCAGTATGGGGTGCAATGTGTACATTAATGAGGGAAAAAAAAATAACTTAAATGATTTTAGCAAATGGCTGCAATATAACAAAAAGTGAAAAATTTAAGGGGGTCTGAATACTTTCCGTACCCACTGTAAATTGTATCATTACTACCTCTACCTACCCTTACCGCCCATTTTATTAGGGGATTTTTACAATCTATTCAATTCAATTCAATTTTATTTGTATAACGCTTTTTACAATGGTCATTGTCACAAAGCAGCTGTACACAAAGCTGTACACAATCTCTGTATGATAACTGGAGGGTTCATTAGAATGAACATATTGACTCATTATTCATCTTTCTGTATACATTGTTTCATCTTCTAATATTATCCAGTCAACTGGTAGTTCTTTGTTGCTGAAATACTGATATGCTGATATGTGGGGGATGGGGGATGTGGGAAAATGGGATCCAAAAGTCTGAACCCACTACCAGCAACTGTTTTGATTTCTAGGCATTCTAGGAGATTTATCTTTTATGTCATTTACCTTTTGTGTATTGAGTGCTAGGGGATCAGCTTGGAGGGCTGCCTGAATGGGGGCCTGAGGCAGGGAGATTGGCTGCAGTGGTTGATGGGAATTTCTGCCCTGGTCCTTGGTCTGAGAGTGCAGAGCTGGCTCAGAGGCTGACTGCAGCTCAGATTTGATCTCATTGGAATGGGCTGTTTTCACCTGTGACTTACAAAGTTCAGGGGTTTGAGGCCACTGTCCCAACACCTGGCCCACTTGAAAATAGGGGTACCTGAGTGCCTGGCATGGTAAAAAATAACACAGAACAAGAAATGTTGCTGAGCTTAAGCATATATTATTTTACAATTTTATTTCATATTAATTTTTCACAATACTGAAATGTTACACTATTTGTTCAGATATTTTTTTGTTTTTGAGCAAAAATAGGTGTCAACAGTATCATGACTTTTGCATGTTTAGTATACTTATTATGCATGGTCCTAAGTACAACAGTAACCTAAAGTATGTATTATGATATCTATAGCCTTTAAGCAGTGCTAGCTTGGTGGGTATGGTTCTGGGCTAGTGATCAGAAGGATACAAGTTAAAAAGGAATAAGCTGTATGATGCACTTTTCATTATATATACTGATGTACTTGTAATGTGCTAACAATAGGTGTGAGACCTTTTGGAATGCAAAAAAATATATTTAAGTACTAAAAATATATTTAAAAAATATACTCAGACAACATGTCCTTTTTGACACCTACTGTATAATATATAATCACACACAACATATTATTTTACATTTTACATCTTCAATTAATTGTGCCTGTTATGAGGTAAAATAAAACTGGATTAAGCACAATTGGTCCACGGTAATTTAGCACTAAGCATCTGTTTACCTGCACAGCAGTTGGCCTCTTTTTTGGGTCCCAGTGCAGCAAATCCTTCATTAGGGTCAGAGCCTCATTGCTGGCGTTGGGAATGAGGGTTTTTAGAGGTGTGGGAACACACTGAGGAAAGCGGAAGTTCATTACTGCTGCCAGCTGATGACCCTCCAGCCAGTCTGTCTGAACATTTAGAGAAAGTAAACAATGGACAACATTTTTTATGAATATGAAAACTACAAGTTTGATTAGATACAAAACAGGTATGAGGACAAATGAAACAAAACAAATGAAACAAACAGCTTGCCATCAAATTTAACCATGTCTCAAACTTTTTTTTTTTTTTTTTTTTTTAATACTTTTTGCCATTTTCTGCATATACACTATGTGTTTTGCAAATATAAATACCTATACTGTATATTCTAATATATTTTGGAAGTGTGGTATAGGACCTCATCCTGATATAAAAAATCAAGACTATTAATAATGTCCACTACAAATTATTCAAAGTCTTGTTAGTGAAATTTGCCTTCTCTGGCACATAAGGTTTTCATTCACAGATTTACATACCTTCTTTACTGTGCCAAGAACCTGGCAGATCTTGAAGATCTCATCAACCTCACTGTTGCCAGGGAAAAGGGGTCGTAAGGTGTAGAGCTCTGCCATAATGCAGCCCACTGCCCACATGTCTATAGGAGAGCTGTACACAGATGACCTCAAAAGCACCTCTGGAGCTCGATACCTGCATACACATACACCCACAACTACTGACCTCAATTAAATAAACCATTTTATCACTATTTCACATTTACTGTAATGCCACATTTATGTTTCCATGAGAAGAAAGTAGTAGCTCTCACCATCGTGTGGAGACATAGTCTGTATAGGGAGGACGGGACCGGATCTCTCTGGCCAAACCAAAGTCTGCTATTTTCACCAGTTCAGGACCCATACACAACAGATTCTCTGGCTTTATATCCCGGTGGAAAAATCCTGAATCAGCAAACCAATTTACATATAAGAATTATAAGCAGCCATGACAAAGTGGGTAGTTCATAAAAAAAAGGATTTAAAAATAGGATTACAAAAACATAGTATTGCTGTGTAGGTAAACTGTCACATGATACTCAGGAATGTCAGAGAACAAAGATCGGGACTGTTTCTCCATAAAAGTATTTTTCACGAACAATATCTGCCTAAATATTGTTGCATAATAAATGATGACTCCCTACATTAACTGAAGATATGAACTGAATAGAATCAGCCACTAGAATGTAGCATGAGGTGCAGATCTGAAAGCTGTGAACAATAGCAGCACTATAGCACTATGTAGCACC